>JASTWF010000180.1:630000-772500 GCA_030390025.1 Squalus acanthias | reverse complement strand
CCTCGGCCTAATACACTGTTCCACGGAAGCTCAGCGTAAGCTCGAGGAACAGCACCTCATCTTTCGTTTAGGCACGCTACAGCCCTCTGGACTCAATATCGAGTTCAACAATTTTAGATCATAACCTCAGCTCCAATCACATTTATATTTTATTTTATCCACCCTTTTATTTGTCCCCCCCACCTTTTTTTTCCTCCTAGAAGCTGGCAGCTGTCCTTCATTCTGCCAGTAGATTTCACACTTCATTCAGCCTTAATCTGTCACATTAACACCACCTCTAGCCTTGCATATCTCTTAATGTCTCTTAATGTCTCTTCATCTCCTCCTTTGTTCCTTTATCCCCTCCCCCTTTTCCCAGCTTTACCCTGGCCTTAAATCTATTTGATTTCCAGCTCTTCCCAGTTCTGATGAAAGGTCATCGACCTGAAACGTCAACTCTCTTTCTCTCTCCACGGATGCTGCCTGGCCTGCTGAGTTTTTCTAGCGTTTTCTGTTGTTATTTCGGATTTCCAGCATCTGCAGTATTTTGCTATCGTATTAATTATAAATCTTGCTTATTCTATTGAGCTTTGCAATATTCGTATAAAGTAGTGTGTTAAATTCCATCCAGTTGCTTACTTTGATTGGAGCAATTGCCACATTTTGAAAAACTCACATATCTAGTCTAACCTGTGTTATCTTCCAAGTGTGTTTCTGCGTGTTATCTATCTCAACATTGGTCCTATTGAAGAATGATACAGTCCTAAAATTGTCCTCTCCCTATGGGTTTCATATTTACTGCTTCTAACCCCTGCACAGTTTATATATCACAACATATATCCGCCTTGGGCTCGAACTGCACAATCCACTAAATGACCCAAAATCTGTTCAAATACCTTTGAATGTTTCTGCTAAATTGTACAGATGTGCAAATGGCAGGTAGGGTTAAAAGTTTAATTATGTTTGGTAAGATACTTACGTGGCTGTACAGTTAATCTAGTCCCTCTTCCAAATTGTAGCTTACGGTCCCCTCCTTGATTCACACAGTACTGTACTCTCCCACAAAAAACCCATGGCTCATTTTGTGATCCCTTCATTTACCTGTATGATTTTACAATTCATCTCGATTGAAGCAATGCAGTTTCTTTAGTCCAATTCTACTAAATCATATAATTGGTGCTAAATGTTCTGTTGCAACAAAAAGGCAATATATTCTATTTCCATCCATGTACATCTAGGTCTTTGATTAATATCATTGCACCAATAAGACGAAAAACACTTGTCACATTGTATGTCACTTAAGTTAGTTTTTCCAATCTTCTCATCTCCCCCCTTGGCTTTTTTTTTTGCCAATTAAATCTGTGTTACCAACCCTTCTGCCACTGGAAACAGCTTCTCCTTATTTATTCCATCAAAACCGTTCATGATTTTGAACACCTCTATCAAGTCTCCTCTTAACCTTCTCTGCTCTAAGGAGAACAATCCCAGCTTCTCGAGTCTCTCCAAATAACTGAGGTCACGCATCCCTGGTAACATTCTGGTAAACCTCCTCTGCAGTCTCTCCAAGGCCTTGACATCCTTTCTAAAGCGTGGTGCCCAGAATTGGACACAATACTCCAGCTGAGGCCTAGCCGGTGATTTATAAAGCTTTACTGTAACTTCCTTGCTTTTGCACTCTATGCCTCTATTTATAAAGTTAAGGATCCCGTATGCTTTTTCAACATATGATGGAAGCTATCTCCACAATAAAATCATTCAGACCACCAGGTGCAACTAATCTTAACTTCCAAGAGTGTTTCCATGCCATTGTGTTGGATAAGGCAACATGAAATCTTCTGTTCAATGACATACTCTTGAGCACCACCTGATCCTTATTTTCTTTTCAACTTCACTCCTGTTCTTGATCCATCTTGCCCAGTGTCTATCCATATTAAATATGACCGTATTTACATGTTATTAAAACGAGTGGTAATATTTGAAATACATCTTACATATGGGCAGTTGTTAGTACGCTTTGGCAGTGTAACTTAGTTTAGTAAATTACGTACTTGGCTGTACAATTAGCTTGGTCCCTCTTCCAAAGGTTAGCACCCCAGTTGCTCCAGTAGTCACACACTGCGACAGCCCCAGACAAAATCTGTTTCTATGATGCTGGCTTATGTTTCGTTCTGGTTCTACCTCATAGAACTGTAGTTAAGGAGTCAGCCACAAATTACATTGGCCCATTTCACTAAAGAATGCAGATTATTCGTAACAGAGTCAGTAATTTTAAATTGAGGACAATTAGAACTAATTCACTTCACGCCTTCGCTCCATCTCAATTGTACATTTGAAATGTCTCTGCCTTGTACAATTTGGGAACCTACATCGGAGTAATAGATTCTTGCTCTTAGCCAACAGCTTTGAATGAACCTCTGTTCCACATTGTCCCTAACGAGACAAAATGAAGTTCTAGTCACGCTTAACCAACCTTCAAAAATGTTGCATGCATTGTTTACCATCATAAGAACTTAAGAACATAAGAAATAGGAGCAGGAATAGGCCACTTGGCCCCTCGAGCCTGCTCCACCATTCAATAAGATCATCGCTGATCTTGGGCTCAAAGCCACTTACCTGCCCGCTCCCCATAACCCTTCACTCCCTTATCTAGAAGAAACACCTGGCCAACGCATCATCCATTTTAAAATATTTTTTCCTACTGTAATTCATATTTAGTGGCCTTTTCTATAATCCCAGTTTCGCAGCATTGCAGGTAAAGTCTATGATTTAAAATTTCAATTGAGAGTTAACCCGAGACCTCTACCACCTAGAAGGAAGGACAAGGGCAGCAGGCGCATGGGAACACCACCACCTCCAAGTTCCCCTCCAAGTCACACACCATCCTGACTTGGACGTATATCGTCGTTCCTTCACTGGGGCAAAATCTTGGAACTGACTCCCTATCAGCACTGTGGGAGTACCTTCACCACACGGACTGCAGCGGTTCAGGAAGGCGGCTCACCCCCTCCTTCTCAAGGGCAATTAGGGATGGGCAATAAATGCTGGCCTTGCCAGCGAAACCCACATCCCAGGAACGAATACTAAAAAAATTAACTAATATGATATTTTTGAAAATTGGCGAAGTGAAAATCACTTGATGAGGAACAAATTATTTGGAGAACTCAATTATTGTAAACTTCATTCTTGTTTGAGAGTTAAACCAAATATCACACGCCATAAAAGGCAACATATTTACTAAAGTCTTATCAAAATAATCAGACTCCAGAGTGAAAAACTATTGCAATTGGCTCTTTCCAAATAATAGCTTGCATCGTTGGAAACGTTTGTATTTGGTAAGGGTTTAGGGGAAAATGAGAATAGTTCTAGACTTACTGGGTTCTACAGCGAGTCTAGTCCCTCTTCCAAATACGAGCTTGATCCTATCACTCACACAACGAAATCCCCAATAACAAATACTCTTAGCAATATTGGGTTTCTTTAAGATGAATTGTTGCATGTATTTCATTGGCATAAATGGTCAGTGTTTTGAGTGAAGCTTTGGAATGTTTACCTTTACCTTTAAATTTATGATGGGCAAACAGTCAATATCTTCAATACCAGATACCTTTTACATAGACTTACATAGAATTCACAGCACAGAAACAGGCCATTCGGCCCAACTGGTCGATGCCAGTGTTGGTGCTCCAGAGGTATCTCCTCCCAAACTTCTTCATCTAACCCTCTCTGCATATCCTTCTAATCCTTTCTCCCTCATGTCTTTATCTAGATTCCCCTGAAAGGCATCTATGCTATTCATCTCAACTACTCCATGTGGTGGCGAGTTCCTCATTCTAACCACTCTCTGGGTAAAGAAGTTTCTCCTGAATTTCCTATTGGATTTATTAATGACTATCTTATATTAATGCCCCTTACGTTGGACTCCGCAACAAGTGGAACCATCTTCTCCACGTATACCCTCTCAAACCCCTTCATAATTTTAAATACCTCTGTTAAGTCACCCATCAGCCTTCTCTTTTCTAGAGAAAAGTGCCCCAGCCTCTTCAGTCTTTCCTGATAGTTATTATTTACCTTTAATTATAACGAGCTGGTGATACTTACTAACAACACGATATGTTGACTATCATGATCATAATTTAAAAACAAAACAGAATTGAAGTCCACTTACTAGGCTGCACCATTAGTTTGGTCCCAGATCCAAATGTTAGCTTATTGGCATTATTCACACAGCATTACATACCAGTGCAAAAACCCTCTCCCTAATGCCAAGCATATTGACTATCTATGAAATCAAGTGTATGTTACATTTATGGATTATCAATATCCCAGGTTAAAATATTAACAAGTGCCTAATCGTGAACGTTTCCCCAGCTCATTCAAATCAATATAGGTTCAGTCGGTCTCACACATCAGTGCTACTTATTCACACAATGTAAAAATATGGTTTCATTTTGGCTAGATCTGCTTGGTGTCCATTGAAAATCTATACCAAAATTTATAATCTGCTTGCAAACTGATTTACATGGCTATTTTGAGTAACTATTATTGAGATCTTACCGGGATTAACAATGAGCTTGGTACCACCTCCAAATACCATTTTACCATGTCCTCCAGAATCCACACAGTAATTTATCCCTTCACAAGAACTCAGGATAGTGCTGCTTCCCGATGTACCACCGTCAGTACACATTCATTCTCATTTTTATTTCAATGAATTGAAATAACTAAACAATCTAATTGTTATCTTTGCTGGATTATTCATGATAATTCTTTAATTTCATTCAATCAGATTTGTGTCCTTATTCTTTCAAAGTACAATACTCACTGGGTGCCACGATTAGTCTAGTCCCAGAAATGAGTTTGTAGTTCCAATCATTCACAAGGTCCTACACTGACTAACAAAAAACCTTCTGAGTTAATTGTTATTCCTTGTCTATCTTACCGATGCAATTAAAGTAAGTCACCTATTTTACCTGTTTACATTATACATATGTTTTCATTCATCTATCTATCTATCTATCTATCTATCTATCTATCTATCTATCTATCTATCTATCTATCTATCTATCTATCTATCTGTCTGTCTGTCTGTCTGTCTATCTATCTATCTATCTATCTATCTATCTATCTATCTATCTATCTATCTATCTATCTATCTATCTATCTATCTATCTATCTATCTATCTATCTATCTATCTATCTATCTGTCTATCTATCTATCTATCTATCTTTCCATCTATCTACCTACCTACTTATTGGGAAAACAACTGTGTTTCTTGCATTACATAGACAGGCACATAGATACACACATATATAGAGGCATCAGTGCATATCAGAGAGCGATAGATTTTTGAATATCAAGGGATATGGGGAGAATGCAGGAAAGTGAGATGAGGTAGAAGATCAGCCATGATCTTATTGAATGGCGGAGCTGGCTCGAGGGGCCAAATGGCCCACTCCTGCTCCTAATCTTATGTTCTAAAAGGCACCCTATGGCAATTATACTTGTCCAGTGTTCATGAAATAATTCTAATATTTAAATAATATTACATTACGTAGTATTTACAGCACAGCAAGAAGAGGCTAGTCGGTCCAAATTCCCCCCCCCCAGCCCTCTTTATCAAAACCTATCAGATATCCTTCTATTCCTTTCTCCCTACTGTACTGATCTAACTTCCCCTTAAATGCATGTATGTTTTTCGCCTCAACTTCCCCATGTGGTAGCAAGTTCCACATTCTCACCACTCTCTGGGTAAAGACGTTGTTTGCTGTATTCCTTATTTGATCTATTAGTGACTATCTTATAATGATGGCCCTTCATTTTGGACTCCATCTCAAGTGGAAACATCCTCTCTACATCTACCCTATCGAACCCGTTCATCATTTTAATGGCCTCTATCAGCTCAACCCTCAGCCTTCTCTGTTTTAGAGAAATGAGCCCCAGCCTGTTACATTGAATGCATATCGTAATTCCACCTCATATCTATAAGTTTTCCAAATCTTTTATCCTAGATACAGATGACCAGTGGTGACACACACACAAGCTCTAGAATTGTATTACATGAGTTGCCTAGGGCTTTCTATTGGGACAAAGTATATAACTGGAGTTCGGACTTTGCAACTAACATTCTAAATCGTCACCTAAGAACCCTTATTTTAATTAGTCTACATGTAAAATACTTAACCTACTTGGTACTACTGTTAACTTGCTTCCAGGTCCGAATGTAAGCTTTTTGTCATAGTCCGCACAGTATGATATGCCAGTGCAAAAACCTATTCTCCTAATCCTGGTGCCTAATTCTCATCAGAAAATAGATCTGGCCACTTTATGGAATAGCTCTTGTTATAGTACTGTGTAGCATAAAGAGAATTGTTTTACTCGCCTTCCCTTTCAATTAATATTTAGCAACTCATCCACCCCCTTTTTTCTCTGGCTTTGTACTTGCTTATAAACTGTTCCATCACTAACTTCTTCCAGTGCTGATGAAAGGTCATCGACCTGAAACGTTGACTGCTTCTCTCCCCACAGACCTGCTGAGTGTTTCCAGCATTTTCTGCTCTTATTTCAGATTTCCAGCATCCGCAGTATTTGAATATGTAATAATCCTTTCTTCATATCAACTTTAAACATGTTGGTTATATATATGTTGATGCCCACCACATGTTTATATACAACTTTAACTTACCATATCGTAGAAAGTTAAAGAACTACTTATTGGATTCTACAAAGGTTTTGATCCCACTTCCAATGGTGAGCTTAGTCTTCCTTCAAAGAGTCTCAGCAATGCGCCCCTTATTAAAACCCCATGGTAATAGCAAGGAACTCCATTTTGTCACTAACTGTACTGAGCTCAAATCCAAGTTGTCATAAGTATAATGCTGCTGCCAGATCACCCTTCCAATAGGACATATTAGAGTGCCCCAAAATAATGCAATTGATGGCTATACTCCAGTTTGCAAAGAAAACTGAAGGTTCCTGAAAATGACTTTATTGTTCAGGTCCCTCCATGCCCTCGCCCCTCCCCATCTCCACACCCTCCTCCAGCCCTTCACCACGCTGAGATATCTGCACTCCTCCAATTCTAGCCTCTTGCGCATCCCAGATTCCCACCGGTCCACCTTTGGCGGCCATGCCTTCAGATCCCAAGGTCTGGAATTCCCTCCCTAAACCCCTCCACCTCTCCGACCCTCTCTCTCCTCCTTTAAGAGGCTCCCGAAAGCCTACGTCCTTGACCAAGCGCCTATCCTAATATTTCCACATATGGCTCGGTGTGAAATTTTGTTTGGTAACGCTCATGTGGAACGCCTTGAGATGCTTTACTAGGTTGAAGGCGCTATATAAATCCAAGTTGTTGTTGTTTAGTGTACCACATTATTTGTCATTTACCCAAAGGGAAATGGATCCAGGTAATCATGTTTAATTCTGACAATAATTTTAGGTTAATAAGGGGCACAATGGCAGACAATTAACTGCACTGATCAGAACCATCACAAAATAACTGAATTAGCATATCCATACTCCAATAATAAGCGGCATACATGTTTCAATATTCAGGATTAATTGAACGTAGAGAGAAATGATTTGATACATTGTCAGCAGTACAGAGAACACACACATATATGTCAGTAAATAGACAGTCTATAGTTATTAATGAATACCTACTTGGCTCCACAGTTAACTTTGTCCCTTTTCCAAAGATAAGCTTATAGTCAGCTCCAGCAGTCACACAGCATTGCGGCCTTTTGCAATAACTCCCTTCAGACTAACTGTAGTACATTGCTGCTCTGTCTGGCGGTTATATTTGATACTTGGAATCACTCAATCCATTACTGTGAAACTCTGTGCAGAAACCATTTTAAATGATAATTGATAATTATTGGGCTCACATGACTATTTTCTTTATTTATTCTGTGTCTAACCCAAGCATAACTTGTTTCTTGTTCATTAAAAAGCTAAGGCTACCATTTATCTATCAGGTCACCAGAACTCCCCAAATGCTTCCCAAGTAGTTCTGAAGGTGGAACCCTCCCTCAGTACTTCCCTGAACTATCTATTTGGATGACATGTTTTAGGTATAGAGCGAGGATCCATCTCACAACTTTCTAACGCACAGGAGGGGCTGACAGCAACCGAGCAAAGTTATGATTTTTGACAAATGATGTAAAACTTAATTTGATCCACATTTCAATTAATTTGATGGCATGCTTCTCTTTTATGTTCTAAGACATAAAACAGACATCCTTAAACATCTCACTTACTTGGTATAACATTGAGCCTGGTCCCAGTTCCAAAGATCAGCTTATTATTAGCAACATTCACACAGCCTGATATACTGATACTAAAACCTTCCCCAGCCAGACATTCCCAGACATTACATCACTTGTTATTTCTTAAGGAACCATCCGTTTTTTGAGTTAAGTTTTAGAACGATTACCTTTGAATTTATGATGGGCAAACAGTTAATATCTCCATACCAAATAACTTGTACATACAATTAGAGTCATAGAGTCATAGAGTCATATGGCACAGCAGGAGGGCATTCGGCCCAATGAGTCCGTGCCAGCTCTCTGTAGAGCAATCCAGTCAGTCCCATTCCTCCGCTCTATCCCCGTAGCCCTGCAAGTTTATTTCCCTCAAGTGCCTATCCAGTCTCCCCTTGAAAACATTGAGTGTCTCCGCTTCCACCACTACCGTCGGCAGCGAGTTCCAGGTCATCACCACTCGCTGCATAAAAAAGTTTTTCCTCACATCCCCCCTGTATCTCTTGCCCAAAACCTTAAATCTGTGTCCCCTAGTCCTTGTACCATCAACTAGTGGGAACAGCCTTTCCCCGTCTAGCCTATCCAAACCTGTCATAATCTTATACACCTCTATCAAATCACCCCTCAACCACCTTTGCTCTAATGAAAACAAATCCAGCTTCTCCAACCTGTCCTTGTAGCTAAGGTTCCCCATCCCCGGAACCATTCTGGTAAATCTCCTCTGCACCCACTCAAAGGGCCTTCACATCCTTCCTAAAGTGTGGTGACCAGAACTGGACGCAATACTCAGTTGTGACCTAACCAGCGCTTTATAAATTACATCTAATTTCAAGCACAGAAACAGGCCATTCAGCCCAACTGGCCTGTGCCTCCTCCCTCCCTACTTTATCGAACCCTTTATGCATATCCTTCTAATCCTTTCTTCCTCATGTGCTTATGTTAAATTCATCTATGCTATTCCCATCAACTACTCCATGTGGTAGCGAGTTCCACACTCTCAACACTCTCTGGGTAAAAAAGTTTCCCCTGAATTTTTACTGCATTTGTTAGTGACAATCTAATATGGATGTCCCCTAGTTTTGATGTCCCCCACAAATTGAAACATCTTCTCTACGCCTACTCTATCAAACCCCTTCATAATTTTAAAGACCCCTGTCAGGCCACCTCTCGGCCTTCTCTGTTCTTGAGAAATGATGAAATTACCCCCAGCCTGTTCAGTCTTTCCTGATAGTTATCATTTACTGTTAATTTAACGAACTGATGATACTTATTAACAAAACGATATTTTGACTATCATCATCATGACAAAAAGTACAGAATTAAACTTCACTTACTAGGTTGCACGATTAGTTTGGTCCCAGATCCAAATATTAGCTTATTGAGATTACTCACACAGCATTACATACCAGTGCATAAACCCTTTTATCTGATGCCAAGCATATTGACTAGATACGGAATCAACTGTATGTTATAGTTATGGATTATCAATATTCCAAGTTAAAATATTAACAAGTGGCTAATCTTGCATTATTCCCAGCTCATTCAAATCAATATAGGTGCAGTCGGTCTCAGACATTAACGCTACCACGTTACAGAATGTAAAACTATAGTTTAATTTTGGCTAGATCTACTTGGTGTCCATTGGCCACCTGTACGTTATTTTGACCAGAATTTTGACTTGCTTGCAAACTAATTTACAGGGTAATTTTGAGTAACTATTATTGAGATCTTACCGGGATTAACAATGAGCTTGGTGCCACCTCCAAATACCATTTTTTCATATCCTCCCGATTTCACACAGTAATTTATCCCTTCACAAGAACTCAGGATAGTGCTGCTTCCCGATGTACCACCGTCACTACACATTCATTCTCATTTTTATTTCAAAGAATTGAAATAAGTAAACAATCTAATTGTTATCTTTGTTGGATTACTCATGATAATTCTTTAATTTCTTTCAATCAGATTTCTGTCATTATTCTTTCCTAGCACAATACTCACTGGGTCCCACGATTAGTCTAGTCCCAGAAATGAGCTTGTAGTTCCAATCATTCACAAGGTCCTACACTGACTAACAAAAGCCTTCTGAGTTAATTCTTCTTCTTTGTCTATCTTACCGATTAAATTTAAAGTAACAGCCAACTATTTTACCTGAGGTTAATTTACATATATCTTTGCATCTGTCTGTCTATCTATGTTTCTGTCTGTCTATTTAGTCTATCTGTCTGCCTGTCTGCCTGTCTGTCTGTCGATCTGTCTGTCTGTCTGTCTGTCTGTCTGTCTGTCTATCTATCTATCTATCTATCTATCTATCTATCTATCTATCTATCTATCTATCTGTCTATCTGTCTATCTGTCTGTCTGTCTGTCTGTCTGTCTGTCTATCTATCTATCTATCGATCCAGGTACATAGAGATACAGAGGCATCAATGTAAATTATCAAAAGACATTCCTTGACAGTTTTATTTGTTTAATGTTGGTTAACTCATCCCACCATTATAATAATATTGTATTGAGTGTGTATCGTCATTCCACCCGATATCTGTAATTATTCCCAACCTATTTAGTTGCAGATGACCAATGGCAATGAACACGCAGCAAGCTCGAGAACTGTATTACATGACTTGGCTAAGCGTTTCAATGGGACAAAGCAGATAGCTGCAGTTCGGATTTTGTAACTAACATTCTAAGTCGTCATCTAATAACTATTATTTTACTGAGTCTACATATTACAATACTTAACTTACTTGGTATTACTGTTAACTTGGTTCCAGGTCCGAATGTGAGCTCATTGCCATAACCCGCACAGTATTATATGCCAGTGCAAAAACCTATTCTCCTAATTCTCGGGTCTAATGCTCACCAGAATACAGATCTGTCCAGGTTACCGAATAGAGAATTCTAATCTTGTTATAATACCGTGTAGCATAGAGAGAATTGTGTTACTCGTCTTCCCTTTTAATTAATATTTAGTAACACCTCCAACTCCCTTTTGTCCGGCTTTGTACTTGCTAATAATCTGTTAAATCTCTAACTTCTTCCAGTACTGATGACAGGTCATCGACCTGAAACGTTAACTCTGTTTCTCTCTCCACAGATGCTGCCTGACCCGCTGAGTATTTCCAGCATTTTCTGTTTTCATTTCAGATTTCCAGCATCCGCAGTATTTTACTTTTGAAGATTTCTCCATCTTTCTCCATGTCGACTCTAATCATGTTGGTCATGTATATATTTATGCCTATCACTTGCTTATATACAACTTAACTTACCGCAGCATATAAATTAAAATAAATACTTACTGGATTCTACAAAGATTGTGATCCCACTTCCAAAGGTGAGTTTAGTTTTGGTTCAAGGGGTCTCATAGCAATGCGCCACTTTCAAAAACCCCATGGTAATAACAAGGAACTCCATTTGCACCTCAGTTTATTATGTCACTAACTGTATTGAGCTCCAATTAGAATGCATTCCTTATACATTTATTGTCAATTTGTCATAAGTATAATTCTGCTTCCAAATCACCCTTCCAGTGGGGCATATTATAGTCCCAAAATAATGTAATTGATGGCTATACTCCAATTTGCAAGAAAAATGAATGGCCCTGAAAAATATCTTCTTTTGTGGTTTAAAGGGCTGATACTTACTAAGCCCCTGAGTTATTTTTGTGCCATTTCCAAATACAATCTTGGGTGGTCCGTTACTCACACAATGTTATCCTTCCAGGACAAACCCGATGCATCCCTACTTGTACTCGCCACTCCCCAATCCCCCCAGTCAGGAGTATGGAAGTTCAAAAGCAAAATACTGCGGATGCTGGAAATCTGAAATAAAAACAGAAAATGCTGGAAATACTCAGCAGGTCAGGCAGCATCTGTGGAGAGAGAAACAGAGTTAACGTTTCAGGTCGACGACCCTTCGTCAGAACTGGAAAAAGTTGGAGATGTAACAGGTTTTAAAGCAAGTGTAGGGGCAGGGAGAGGGGGGAGGAAAGAACAAAAGGGAAGGTCTGTGATAGGATGGAAGGCAGGAGAGATTAAGAGACAAAAGGGACGATGGTGCGAGGCAAAGGGAGATGGTAATGGGACAAGTTAAGAAACAAAAGATGACTCTAGATGAAGTGTAAATGGCAATGACAGAATGATCGACAGCTGCCATGTGAGAGAGAAAAAGGATAGGAGCCGAGGTTATGGTCTGAAATTGTTGAACTCAGTGTTGAGTCCAGAGGGCTGTAAAGTGCCTAATCGAAAGATGAGGAGCTGTTCCTCGAGCTTACGTTGAGCTTCATTGGAACAGTGTAAGAGGCCGAGGATGGAGAGGTCAGAGTGGGAGTGGAGCGGAGAATTAAAGTGACAGGCGACCGGAAGCTCGGGGTCACCCTTACGGACTGAACGGAGGTGTTCCGCAAAGCGGTCACCCAATCTGCGTGTGGAAGTTCAAGATGCTTAAATGTTACATGTCATTAAATCTTTTAGGAATAAGATGTCGTAAATACATATTGGTCGAAAGTTAGATCGTACAATTAATAATATTGGCATTTTATTAGTGAGCAATGCAGTAGTGATCCCACATTACAGAGGTATAATGCTTGCCCAGTTATATTACTTTCTGTTGTCATTGTATTGTTCGCATAGATCTTGCAAAGATTGACATTTAGCTAAATCCTTCTGAAACTTGCACTACCTGAAAACAATGTTGTTAACCACAGAATCATAGTAATCCTTCACAGTTCAACTTTATTGTTCAAATCCCTCCAGCCCTACACCACTCTGAGATATCTGCACTCCTCCAATTCTGGCTTCTTGCGAATCCCAGATTTCCACCGGTCCACCTAGGGCAGCCTAGGCCCCAAAGTCTGGAATTCCCTCCCTAAACCTCTCCGCCTCTCCAACCCTCTCTCTCCTCCTTTAAGACACTCCTTGAAGCCTACATCCTTGACCAAGCACCTATCCTAATATTTCCTTATGTGGCTCGGTGTGAAATTTTGCTGGTAACACTCCTGTGAAACGCCTCGGGAAGTTTTACTAAGGTAAAGGCGCGAAATGTTGTTTTTTTTACCCCACATTGTTTGGCATTTTGCAAAAGGGAAATGGATTCAGGTAATCGTGTTCAATTCAGATAATAATTTTATGTTACTAAGGTGCACAATGGCAGACAATTAACTGCACTGATCAGAACCATCACTCATAATATCTGAATTATCATATCCCTACCCCAATAAGAAGCGGCATAAATGTTCCAATATTGCAGATTAATTCGACATATAGAGAAACGATTTGATACATTGCAGGCAGTGCAGAGAACACACACATATATGTAAGTAAATAGACAGTCTATAGTTATTAATGAATACCTACTTGGCAACACAGTTAACTTTGTCCCTTTTCCAAAGGTTAGCTTATTGGTAGCTCCAGCATTCACACAGCATTGCCGGCCTTTAACAAAAACTCCCTTCAGACTAACTTTAGTACATTCCTGCTCTGTCTGGCGGTTATATTTGAATACTTGGTATCACTCAATCCCAGTATTTTGAAACTATCTGGACAAACCATTTTAAATGACTATTGATAATTATTAGGCGCACAAGACTTTTTAAAGCTTGCTAATAGCCCAAGAATAACTTATTAATTGTTCATTAAAAATGTAGGGCAACCATTTATATATCTTTCATCAGAGCTCTATGAAAGATTATCAAGTACCTCTGAAAGTGCTACAGTGTCTCTGTACTTCCCTGGATTATCATCTTGGATTATATATTTCTCTAGAGTGCGGATACATCTCACAACCTTCTAACGCACAGGATGGGCTGTCAGCAATTGAGCAAAGTTATTAGTTCTGACACTTTTCTCTCTAAACTTCAGTTGGTTGGTTCAGCTACCGAGGCACCAAGGTCCATCATTCTCTCCCCAAACCTCTCCACCTCTTTATTTCTCTCTCCTCATTTACTACTCTGCTTAAAACCTACGTGCTGGAGCAAGCTTTCGATCAGCCATTCTAATATTTTTTTTTGTGGCTCGGTGTGAAATTTTGATTGATAATACAAGTTGTTGTTGTTGTTTAATACACAACATTATTTGGCATTTTCCCAAAGAAAATGGATGCAGGTAATCATGTTCTATTCAGATCATCATTTTAGGTTAATAAGTGGCACAATGGCAGACAATTAAATGCACTTCCCATCACCATCTCAAAATAATTGAATTATCATATGCTTACTCCAATAAGAAGCGACATAAATGTTTCAATATTCAGGATTAATTGAACATATCAGAGAAATGATTTGGTACATTGTGGGCAGTACAGAGAACACACACATATATGTAAGGAAATAGACAGTCTATAGTTATTAATGAATACCTACTTGGCAACACAGTTAACTTTGTCCCTTTTCCAAAGATAAGCTTGTCATAGTTCACACAGCATTGCGGCCTTGAACAAAAACTCCCTTCAGACTAATTTCAGAACATTGCTGCTCTTTCTGGCAGGTTATATTTGAATACTTGGTCTCACTCAATCCCATTATTGTGAAACGATCTGTACAAACCATTTTAAATGACCATTGATAATTATTAGGCACACGTGACGTTTTTAAGCCTGTTTATAGCCCAAGAATAACTTATTAATTGTTCATTAAAAATGTAGGGCTACCATTTATATATCAGTTCATCAGAACCCTCCAATAGATTTCCAATTATCTCTGAGATTGGAACCCTCCCTCAGTGCATCCCTGGATTATCATCTTGGATTATATGTTTCATCTCTAGAGTGGGGATCCATCTCACAACTTTCCAACACAGGATGGGCGGCCAACAATTGAGCCAAGTTATGATTTCTCACACTTTTCTCTCCCAGTGTCAGTCGGTTGGTCCACCCTACCTCGGCACCAAGGGCTGTCATTCTCTCCCTAAGCCTCTCCACCTCTTTATTTCTCTCCCCTCCTTTAAGACGCTCCTTAAGACCTACGTTCTGGACCAAGCATTTGGTCACCTGTCCTAATATTTCTTTATGTGGCTCGGTGTGAAATTTTGTTTGATAATTCAAGTTGTTGTTGTTTAATGTTGTTTGGCATTTCCCCAAAGGAAAATGGATCCAGGTAATCATGATCAATTCAGATCATCATTTTAACTTAATGAGGTTCACAATGGCAGACAATTAACTGCACTTCCCATAACCATCACAAAATACTTGAATTATCATATCCATACTGCAATAAGATGCGGTATAAATGTTTCAATTGTCAGGATTAATTGATCGTATAGAGAAATGATTTGATACATTGTCGGCAGTTCAGAGAACATATATGTCAGTAAATAGACAGTCTGTAGTTATTAATGAATACCTACTTGGCTCCACAGTTAACTTTGTCCCTTTTCCAAAGGTAAGCTTCTTAGTTCCATCATTCACACAGCATTGCGTCCTTTAACAAAAACTCCCTTCAGGCTAACTTTAGTTCATTACTGCTCTGTCAGGCGGTTATATTTGAATATTTGGTCTCACTGAATCCCATTATTGTGAAACTATCTGTACAAACCGTTTAAAATGATCATTGATAATTATGATACTAACATGCACACTTTTTTAGCCTGTTTATAGCCTAAACATGACTTATTTCTTTTTCATTAACAATGTAGGGCTACCATTTATATATCAGTTCATCAGAACTCTCCAATAGATTTCCAAGTATCTCTGAAAGTGGAACCCTCCCTCAGTACTGCCCTGGATTATCATCTTGGATTATATGTTTCATCTCTCGAATGGGGAGCCATTTCACAACTTTCCAGCGCACAGGATGGGCGGCCAGCAATTGAGCAAAGTTATTATTTCTGACACTTTTCTCTCCGAATGTCAGTCGGTTGGTCCACCGACCTCGGCACCAAGTTCTGGCATTCTCTCCCTAAACCTCTCCACCTCTTTATCTAGTGTATAAAATTATGAGGGGCATAGGTAAAGTGGATATAAAGGACCTATTTCCCTAGCAGAGGGGTCAAAAACCAGGGGGCACAGATTTAAAATAATTGGTGGAAGGTTTAGAGAGGATTTCAGGGGAAATTTCTTCACCCAGAGGGTTGTGGGGGTCTGGAACTCGCTGCCTGAAAGGGTGGTAGAGGCAGGAACCCTAACCACATTTAAAAAGTATTTGGATGTGCACTTGGGATGCTCCAACCTGCAGGGCTGCGGACCAAGAGCTGGGAAGTGGGATTAGGCAGGATAGCTCTTTGTTGGCCGGCGCGGACACGATGGGCCGAAATGGCCTCCTTCCGTGCTGTAACTTTGTACGATTCTATGATTCTATGTATCTCTCCTCCTTTAAGATGCTCCTTAAAACCGATGTTCTACGCCAATCCTTTGGTCACCTGTCCTAAGATTACTTTATGTGACACGGTGTGAAATGTTGTTTGATATTGCAAGTTGTTGTTGTTGTTTAATACACAACATTGTTTGGCATTTTCCCAAAGGGAAATGGATCCAGGTAATCGTGTTCAATTCAGATCATCATTTTAACTTAATGAGGTTCACAATGGCAGACAATTAACTGCACTTCCCATAACCATCACATAATACCTGAATTATCATATCCATATTCCAATAAGAAGCGGCATAAATGTTCCAATAGTCAGGATTAATTGAACATTTAGAGAAATGATTTGATACCTTGTCAGCAGTACAGAGAACACACTCAGATATGTCAGTAAATAGACAGTCTATAGTTATTAATGAATACCTACTTGGCTCCACAGTTAACTTTGTCCCTTTTCCAAAGATAAGCTTGTTGCCAGCTCCAACATTCACACAGCATTGCGGCCTTTAACAAAAACTCCCTTCAGACTAACTTTAGTACATTCCTGCTCTGTCTGGCGGTTATATCTGAATACTTGGGATCCCTCAATCCCGTTATTGTGAAACTATCTGTACAAACCATTTTAAACGATAATTGAGAATTATTAAACACACATGACTATCTTAAACCTGCTTATAGCCCAAGTATAACTTATTAATTGTTCATCTAAAATGTTGGGCTACCATTTATGTATCTTTCACCAGAACTCTCTGAAAGATTGTCAAGTACATCTGATAGTGCTCCAGTCTCTCAGTACTTCCCTGGATTATCATCTTGAATTATATGTTTCATCTCTAGAGTGTGGATCCATCTCACAACTTTCCAACACACAGGATGGGCGGCCAGCAATTGAGCCAAGTTATGATTTCTGACATTTTTCCCTCCAAAAGTTGATTCTCTCCCTAAGTCTCTCCACCTCTTTATGTCTCTCTTCTCCTTTAAGACACTCCTTAAAACATACGTTCTGCACCAAGCTTTTGGTCACCTGTCCTAATATTTCTTTATGTGGTTCGGTGTGAAATTTAGTTTGATAATGCAAATTGCTGATGTTGTTTCATTCACAACATTATTTGGCGTTTTCCCAAAGAAAAATTGATGCAAGTAATCATGTTCAATTCAGATCATCATTTTAACTTAATGAGGTTCACAATGGCAGACAATTAACTGCACTTCCCATAACCATCACATAATACCTGAATTATCATATCCATATTCCAATAAGAAGCGGCATAAATGTTCCAATAGTCAGGATTAATTGAACATTTAGAGAAATGATTTAATACCTTGTCAGCAGTACAGAGAACACACCCATATATATCAGTAAATAGATAGTCTATAGTTATTAATGAATACCTACTTGGTTCCACAGTTAACTTTGTCCCTTTTCCAAAGATAAGCTTGCGGCCAGCTCCAACATTCACACAGCATTGTGGCCTTTAACAAAAACTCCCTTCAGACTAACTTTAGTACATTCCTGCTCTGTCTGGCGGTTATATCTGAATACTTGGGATCCCTCAATCCCATTATTGTGAAACTATCTGTATAAACCATTTTAAACGATAATTGAGAATTATTAAACACACATGACTATCTTAAACCTGCTTATAGCCCAAGTATAATTTATTAGTTGTTCATTTAAAATGTTGGGCTACCATTTATGTATCTTTCACCAGAACTCTCTGTAAGATTGCCAAGTACATCTGATAGTGCTCCAGTCTCTCTGTACTTCCCTGGATTATCATCTTGAATTATATGTTTCATCTCTAGAGTGTGGATCCATCTCACAACTTTCCAACACACAGGATGGGCGGCCAGCAATTGAGCCAAGTTATGATTTCTGACATTTTTCCCTCCAAAAGTTGATTCTCTCCCTAAGTCTCTCCACCTCTTTATGTCTCTCTTCTCCTTTAAGACGCTCCTTAAAACATACGTTCTGCACCAAGCTTTTAGTCACTGTCCTAATATTTCTTTATGTGGTTCGGTGTGAAATTTAGTTTGATAATGCAAATTGCTGATGTTGTTTCATTCACAACAATATTTGGCGTTTTCCCAAAGAAAAATTGATGCAAGTAATCATGTTCAATTCAGACCATCATTTTAGGTTAATAAGGTCACAATGGCAGACAATTAACTGCACTGATCAGTACCATCACTCATAATATCTGAATTATCATATCCATACAGCAATAAGAAGCAGCATAAATGTTCCAATAGTCAGGAATAAATTAACATATAGAGAAATGATTTGGTACATTGTCAGCAGTACAGAGAACACACACACACATATATAACTAAATAGACAGTCTGTAGTTATTAATGAATACCTACTTGGCTCCACAGTTAACTTTGTCCCTTTTCCAAAGATAAGCTTCTGAGTTCCAGCATTCACACAGCATTGCGGGCTTTAACAAAAACTCCCTTCAGACTAACTTTACTTCATCCCTGCTCTGTCTGGCGGTTATATTTGAATACTTGGTATCACTCATTCCCTTTATTGTGAAACTATCTGTACAAATCATTTTAAATGACCATTGATAATTATTAGGCACACATAACTTTTTAAGCCTGTTAATAGCCCAAGATTAACTTATTAATTGTTCATTAAAAATGTAGGGCTACCATTTATATATCAGTTCATCAGAACCCTCCAATAGATTTCCAATTATCTCTGAAATTGGAACCCTCCCTCAGTGCTTCCCTGGATTATCATCTTGGATTATATGGTTCATCTCTAGAGTGGGGATCCATCTCACAACTTTCCAACACACAGGATGGGCGGCCAACAATTGAGCCAAGTTATGATTTCTCACACTTTTCTCTCCCAGTGTCAGTCGGTTGGTCCACCCTACCTCGGCACCAAGGGCTGTCATTCTCTCCCTAAGCCTCTCCACCTCTTTATTTCTCTCCCCTCCTTTAAGACGCTGCTTAAAACCTAGGTTCTGGACCAAGCATTTGGTCACCTGTCCTAATATTTCTTTAAGTGGTTCGGTGAGAAATTTTGTTTGATAATACAAGTTGTTGTTGTTTAATACACAACATTATTTTGCATTTTCCCGAAGGAAAATGTATCCAGGTAATCGTGTTCTATTCAGATCATCATTTTAAGTTAAGAGGTGCACCATGACAGAAAATTAACTGCACTTCCCATCACCATCACAAAATATCTGAATTATCGTATGCTTACTCCAATGAGAAGCGGCATAAATGTTCCACTATTCAGGATTAATTGGACATATAGAGAAATTATTTGGTACATTATGGGCAGTGCAGAGAACACACACATATATGTAAGTAAATAGACAGTCTATAATCATTAATGAATACCTACTTGGCTCCACAGTTAACTTTGTCCCTTTTCCAAAGGTAAGCTTCTTAGTTCCATCATTCACACAGCATTGCGGGCTTTAACAAAAACTCCCTTCAGGCTAACTGTAGTTCATTGCTGCTCTGTCAGGCGGTTATATTTGAATATTTGGTCTCACTGAATCCCATTATTGTGAAACTATCTGTACAAACCGTTTAAAATGATCATTGATAATTATGATACTAACATGCACATTTTTTTAGCCTGTTTATAGCCTAAACATGACTTATTTCTTTTTCATTAACACTGTTGGGCTGCCATTTATATATCAGTTCATCAGAACTCTCCAATAGATTTCCAAGTATCTCTGAAAGTGGAACCCTCCCTCAGTACTGCCCTGGATTATCATCTTGGATTATATGTTTCATCTCTCGAGTGGGGAGCCATTTCACAACTTTCCAGCGCACAGGATGGGCGGCCAGCAATTGAGCAAAGTTATTATTTCTGACACTTTTCTCTCCGAATGTCAGTCGGTTGGTCCACCGACCTCGGCACCAAGGTCTGGCATTCTCTCCCTAAACCTCTCCACCTCTTTATCTAGTGTATAAAATTATAAGGGGCATAGATAAAGTGGATAGAAAGGACCTATTTCCCTTAGCAGAGGGGTCAAAAACCAGGGGGCACAGATTTAAAATAATTGGGGGAAGGTTTAGAGAGGATTTCAGGGGAAATTTCTTCACCCAGAGGGTTGTGGGGGTCTGGAACTCGCTGCCTGAAAGGGTGGTAGAGGCAGGAACCCTAACCACATTTAAATAGTACTTGGTTTTGCACTTGGGATGCTCCAACCTGCAGGGCTACGGACCAAGAGCTGGGAAGTGGGATTAGGCAGGATAGCTCTTTGTTGGCCGGCGCGGACACGAAGGGCCGAAATGGCCTCCTTCCGTGCTGTAACTTTCTACGATTCTATGATTCTATGTATCTCTCCTCCTTTAAGACGCTCCTTAAAACCTATGTTCTACGCCAATCCTTTGGTCACCTGTCCTAAGATTACTTTATGTGACACGGTGTGAAATGTTGTTTGATAATGCAAGTTGTTGTTGTTGTTTAATACACAACATTGTTTGGCGTTTTCCCCAAAAGAAAATGGATCCAGGTAATCGTGTTCAATTCAGATCATCATTTTAACTTAATGAGGTTCACAATGGCAGACAATTAACTGCACTTCCCATAACCATCACATAATACCTGAATTATCATATCCATATTCCAATAAGAAGCGGCATAAATGTTCCAATAGTCAGGATTAATTGAACATTTAGAGAAATGATTTAATACCTTGTCAGCAGTACAGAGAACACACCCATATATATCAGTAAATAGATAGTCTATAGTTATTAATGAATACCTACTTGGTTCCACAGTTAACTTTGTCCCTTTTCCAAAGATAAGCTTGCGGCCAGCTCCAACATTCACACAGCATTGTGGCCTTTAACAAAAAGTCCCTTCAGACTAACTTTAGTACATTCCTGCTCTGTCTGGCGGTTATATCTGAATACTTGGGATCCCTCAATCCCATTATTGTGAAACTATCTGTATAAACCATTTTAAACGATAATTGAGAATTATTAAACACACATGACTATCTTAAACCTGCTTATAGCCCAAGTATAATTTATTAGTTGTTCATTTAAAATGTTGGGCTACCATTTATGTATCTTTCACCAGAACTCTCTGTAAGATTGCCAAGTACATCTGATAGTGCTCCAGTCTCTCTGTACTTCCCTGGATTATCATCTTGAATTATATGTTTCATCTCTAGAGTGTGGATCCATCTCACAACTTTCCAACACACAGGATGGGCGGCCAGCAATTGAGCCAAGTTATGATTTCTGACATTTTTCCCTCCAAAAGTTGATTCTCTCCCTAAGTCTCTCCACCTCTTTATGTCTCTCTTCTCCTTTAAGACGCTCCTTAAAACATACGTGCTGCACCAAGCTTTTGGTCACCTGTCCTAATATTTCTTTATGTGGTTCGGTGTGAAATTTAGTTTGATAATGCAAATTGCTGATGTTGTTTCATTCACAACATTATTTGGCGTTTTCCCAAAGAAAAATTGATGCAAGTAATCATGTTCAATTCAGACCATCATTTTAGGTTAATAAGGTCACAATGGCAGACAATTAACTGCACTGATCAGAACCATCACTCATAATATCTGAATTATCATATCCATACAGCAATAAGAAGCAGCATAAATGTTCCAATAGTCAGGAATAAATTAACATATAGAGAAATGATTTGGTACATTGTCAGCAGTACAGAGAACACACACACATATATAACTAAATAGACAGTCTGTAGTTATTAATGAATACCTACTTGGCTCAACAGTTAACTTTGTCCCTTTTCCAAAGATAAGCTTCTGAGTTCCATCATTCACACAGCATTGCGGGCTTTAACAAAAACTCCCTTCAGACTAACTTTACTTCATTGCTGCTCTGTCTGGCGGTTATATTTGAATACTTGCTATCACTCATTCCCTTTATTGTGAAACTATCTGCACAAATCATTATAAATGACCATTGAGAATTATTAGGCACACATGACTTTTTAAGCCCGTTGATAGCCCAAGGATAACTTATACATTGTTCATTAAAAATGTAGGGCTACCATTTATATATCAGTTCATCAGAACTCTCCAATAGATTTCTAAGAACCTCTGAAAGTGGAACCCTCCCTCAGTACTTCCCTGGATTATCATCTTGGATTAGATGTTTCATCTCTAGAGTGGGGATCCATCTCACAACTTTCCAACGCACAGGATGGGTGGCCAGCAATTGAGCCAAGTTATGATTTCTCACACTTTTCTCTCCCAATGTCAGTCGGTTGATCCACCCTACCTCGGCACCAAGGGCTGTCATTCTCTCCCTAAACCTCTCCACTTCTATGCCTCTCTTCTCTGTTAAGACGCTCCTTAAGACCTAGGTTCTGCACCAAGTTTTTTGGTCACTTGTCCTAATATTTCTTTATGTGGCTCGGTGTGAAATTTTAATTGATAATTCAAGTTGTTGTTGTTGTTTAATACACTAAATTGTTTGGCATTTTCCCAAAGGGAAATGGATCCAAGCAATCGTGCTCAATTCAGATCATCATTTTAGGTTAATAAGATGCACAGTAGCAGACAATTAACTGCACTTCCCATAACCATCACAAAATAACTGAATTATCATATCCATATTCCAATAAGAAGCGACATAAATGTTTAAATATTCAGGATTAATTGAACATTTAGAGAAATGATTTGATACATTGTCAGCAGTACAGAGAACACACACAGATATGTAATTAAATAGACAGTCTATAGTTATTAATTAATACCTACTTGGCTCCACAGTTAACTTGGTCCCTTTTCCAAAGATAAGTTTATCTGTAGCTCCATCATTCACACAGCACTGCGGCCTTTAACAAAAACTCCCTTCAGACTAACTTTAGTTCATTACTGCTCTGTCTGGCGGTTATATTTGAATACTTGGTATCACTCAATCCCAGTATTGTGAAACTATCTGTACAAACCATTTTAAATGACCATTGAGAATTATTGGGCACAAGTGACTTTTTAACCTGTTTATAGCCCAAGAATAATTATTAATTGTTCATTAAAAATGTAGGCCAACCATTCGTATATCAGTTCATCAGAATTCAGTTGTTGTTGTTGTTTAATACACAACATTATTTTGCATTTTCCCCAAAGGAAAATGGATCCAGGTAATCATGTTCTATTCAGATCATCATTTTAAGTTAATGGGTTCACAATGGCAGACAATTAACTGCACTGATCAGAACCATCACGAAATAACTGAATTATCATATCCATACTGCAATAAGAAGCGATATAAATGTTCCAATATTCAGGGTTAATTGAACATATAGAGAAATGATTTGATACATTGTAGGCAGTACAGAGAACATACACATATATGTAAGTAAATAGACAGTCTGTAGTTATTAATAAATACCTACTTGGCTCCACAGTTAACTTTGTCCCTTTTCCAAAGGTAAGCTTGTTCGTTCCATCATTCACACAGCATTGCGGGCTTTAACAAAAACTCCCTTCAGACTAACTTTAGTACATTCCTGCTCTGTCTGGCGGTTTATATTTGAATACTTGTTCTCACTCAATCCCATTATTGTGAAACTATCTGTAGAAACCATTTCAAATGACCATTGATAATTATTATGTACACATGACTATTTTTAGCCTGTTTATAACCTAAGCATGAATTATTTAATTTTTTCATTAACAATGTTGTGCTACCATTTATATATCAGTTTATCAGAACTCTCCAATAGATTTCCAAGTATCTCTGAAAGTGGAACCCTCCCTCAGTACTTCCCCGGATTATCATCTTGGATTATACGTTTGATCTCCAGAGTGGGGATCCATCTCACAACTTTCCAACACACAGGATGGGCGGCCAGCAATTGAGCCAAGTTATGATTTCTGATACTTTTCTCTCCCAATTTCAGTCGGTTGGTTCAGCTACCGAGGCACCAAGGGCTGTCATTCTCTCCCTAAACCTCTCCACCTCTGTATCTCACTCTCCTCCTTTAAGACGCTCCTTAAGATCTACGTGTTGGAGGAGCAAGCTTTTGATCAGCCATTCTAATATTTCTTTACAAAAGCAAAATACTGCGGAAGCTGGAAATCTGAAATAAAAACAGAAAATCCTGGAAATCCTCAGCAGGTCAGGCAGCATCTGTAGAGAGAGAAACAGAGTTAACGTTTCAGGTGGATGAACCTTCGTCATAATTTCGCCAGTTCTGACGAAGGGTCATCGACCTGAAACGCTAACTCTGTTTCTCTCTCTACAGATGCTGCCTGATCTGCTGAGTATTTCTAAGATATCTGTATGTGGCTCGGTTTGAAATTTTGTTTGATAATGCAAGTTATTGTTGTTGTTTAATACACAACATTATTTGGCGTTTTTCCAAAGGGAAATGGATGGAGGTAATCGTGTTCAATTTTGATCATCATTTTAGATTAAGACGATGCATAATTGCAGAAAATTAACTGGACTGATCAGAACCATCACTCATAATACTTGAATTATCATATCAATACTCCAATAAGAAGCGGCATAAATGTTCCACTATTCAGGATTAATTGAACATTTAGAGAAATGATTTGGTACATTGTAGGCAGTGCAGAGAACACACACATATATGTATGTAACTAGACAGTCTATAGTCATAAATGAATACCTACTTGGTAACACAGTTAACTTTGTCCCTTTTCCAAAGATAAGCTTGTAAGTTCCATCATTCACACAGCACTGCGGCCTTTAACAAAAACTCCCTTCAGACTAACTTTAGTTCATTGCTGCTCTGTCTGGCGGTTATATTTGAATACTTGGTATCACTCAATCCTATTATCGTGAAACTATCTGTACAAATCGTTTTAAATGACCATTGATAATTATTGGGCACAGATGACATTTTTAACCTGTTTATAGCCCAAGAATAACTTATTAATTGTTCATTAAAAGTGTAGGCCAACCATTTATATATCAGTTCATCAGAATTCAGTTGTTGCTGTTGTTTAATATCCAACATTATTTGGCATTTTCCCCAAAGGAAAATGGACCCAGGTAATCATGTTCAATTCAGATCATCATTTTGAATTAATGAGGTGCATAATGGCAGACATTTAACTGCACTTCCATAACCATCACAAAATAATTGAATTACCATATGCTTACTCCAATAAGAAGCGACATAAATATTCCAATATTCAGGATTAATTGAACATATAGAGAAATGATTTGCTACATTGTCAGCAGTGCAGAGAACACACACACATATGTAAGTAACTAGACAGTCTATAGTTATTAATGAATACCTACTTGGCAACACAGTTAACTTTGTCCCTTTTCCAAAGATAAGCTTATCAGCTCCAGTATTCACACAGCATTGCGGCCTTTAACAAAAACTCCCTTCAGACTAACTTTAGTACATTGCTGCTCTGTCTGGCGGTTATAATTGAATACTTGGGATCACTCAATGCCACTATTTTGAAACTATCTTTACAAATCGTTTTAAATGACCATTGATAATTATTGGGCACAGATGACATTTTTAAGTCTGTTAATAGCCCAAGAATAACTTATTAGTTGTTCATTAAAAATGTAGGGCAACCATTTATATATCAGTTCATCAGAATTCAGTTGTTGTTGTTGTTTAATACACAACATTATTTGGCATTTTCCCCAAAGGAAAATGGATCCAGGTAATCATGTTCAATTCAGATCATCATTTTAATTTAATGAGGTGCATAATGGCAGACAATTAACTGCACTTCCCATAACCATCACAAAATAATTGAATTATCATATCCATATTCCAATAAGAAGCGGCATAAATGTTCCAATATTCAGGATTAATTGGACATATAGAGAAATGATTTGATACATTGTGGGCAGTGCAGAGAACACACACATATATGTAAGTAAATAGACAGTCTATAGTTATTAATGAATACCTACTTGGCTCCACAGTTAACTTTGTCCCTTTTCCAAAGATAGGCTTGTTAGCTCCAACATTCACACAGCATTGCCCCCTTTAACAAAAACTCCCTTCAGACTAACTTTAGTACATTGCTGCTCTGTCTGGCGGTTATATTTGAATACTTGGTATCACTGAAATGCATTATTTTGGAACTATCTGTACAAATCGCTTTAAATGAACATTGCGAATTATTGGGCACACATGACTTTTTTAAGCCTGTTTATAGACCAAGAGTAACTTATTAATTGTTCATTAAAAATGTTGGGCTACCATTTATATATCAGTTCATCAGAACTCTCTGAAAGCTTGCCAAGTACCTCTGATAATGCTCCAGTCTCTCAGTACTTCCCTGCACTATCATCTTGGATTATATATTTCTCTAGAGTGTGGATACATCTCACAACTTTCCAACGCAAATGTTGAGCTGCCAGCAATTGAGCAAAGTTATGATTTCTGACACTTTTCTCTCCAAACATCAGTCGGTTGGTTCAGCTACCGAGGCTCCAAGGACAGGCATTCTCTCCCTAAACCTCTCCACCTCTTTATTTATCTCTCCTTCTTTAATAATCTCCTTAAAACCTACGTGCTGGAGCAAGCTTTCGATCAGCCATTCTAATATTTCTTTATGTGGCTCGGTGTGAAATTTTGTTTGATAATACAAGATGTTGTTGTTGTTTAATACACAACATTACTTGGCATTTTCGCAAAGGAAAATGGATGCAGGTTATCATGTTCAATTCAAATAATCATTTTCGGTTAATAAGTGGCACAATGGCAGACAATTAACTGCACTTCCCATAACCATCACAAAATAACTGAATTTTCATATGCTTACTCCAATAAGAAGCGACATAAATGTTCCAATATTCAGGAGTTAAGTAACATATAAAGTAATTATTTCGAATTATTTCGTACATTGCAGGCAGTGCAGAGAACACACACACACACATATATATAAGTAAATAGACAGTCTACAGTTATTAATGAATACCTACTTGGCTCCACAGTTAACTTTGTCCCTTTTCCAAAGGTAAGCTTTTCGGTACCTCCATAGTTCACACAGCATTGCGGCCTTTAACAAAAACTCCCTTCAGACTAACTTTAGTACATTCTGTCTGGCGGTTATATTTGAATACTTGGGATCACCGAATCCCATTATTATGGAAGCATTTTAAATGACGATTGATAATTATTATGCACACATGACTATTTTGTATCCTGTTTGTAGCCTAGCCACGACATATTTCTTTTTTTTCATTAAAAATGTTGGGCTACCATTTATATATAATTTCATCAGAAACCTCCAATAGATTATCAATTATCTCTGAAAGTGGAACCCTCCCTCAGTACTTCCCTGGATTATCATCTTGGATTATATGTTTCATCTCTAGAGTGGGGATCCATCTCACAACTTTCCAACACACAGGATGGGCGGCCAGCAATTGAGCCAAGTTATGATTTCTGACACTTTTCTCTCCCAACTTCAGTCGGTTGGTCCACCGACCTAGGCACCAAGGGCTGTCATTCTCTCCCTAAACCTCTCCACCTCTTTATTTCTCTCTCCTCTTTTAATATTCTCCATAAAACCTACGTGCTGGAGTAAGCTCTGGATCAGCCATTCTAATATTTCTTTTGTGGCTCGGTGTGAAATTTTGTTTGATAATACAAGTTGTTGTTGTTGGTTAATACAGCACTTTATTTGGATCCAGGTAATCGTGTTAAATTCAGATCATCATTTTAGGTTAATAAGGTGCATAATGGTAGACAATTAACTGCACTGATCAGAATCATCACTCTTAATCCTTGAATTATCATATCCATACTCCAATAAGAAGCGGCTTAAATGTTCCAATATTCAGGATTAATTGAACATATAGAGAAATGATTTGATACATTGTAGGCAGTGCAGAGAACACACACATATATGTCAGTAAATAGACAGTCTGTAGTTATTAATGAATACCTACTTGGCTGCACAGTTAACTTTGTCCCTTTTCCAAAGATAGGCTTGTTAGCTCCATAGTTCACACAGCATTGCCCCCTTTAACAAAAACTCCCTTCAGACTAACTTTAGTACATTGCTGCTCTGTCTGGCGGTTATATTTGAATACTTGGTATCACTGAATTGCATTATTTTGGAACTATCTGTACAAATCGCTTTAAATGACCATTGCGAATTATTGGGCAAACATGACTTTTTTAAGCCTGTGTATAGCCCAAGAATAACTTATTAATTGTTCATTAAAAATGTAGGGCTACCATTTATATATCAGTTCATCAGAACTCTCTGAAAGATTGCCAAGAACCTCTGATAATGCTCCAGTCTCTCAGTACTTCCCTGGATTATCATCTTGGATTATATATTTCTCTAGAGTGTGGATACATCTCACAACTTTCCAACGCAAATGTTGAGCTGCCAGCAATTGAGCAAAGTTATAATTTCTGACACTTTTCTCTCCAAACATCAGTCGGTTGGTTCAGCTACCGAGGCTCCAAGGACAGGCATTCTCTCCCTAAACCTCTCCACCTCTTTATTTCTCTCTCCTCGTTTAATAATCTCCTGAAAACCTACGCGCTGGAGCCAAGCTTTCGATCAGCCATTCTAATATTTCTTTATGTGGCTCGGTGTGAAATTTTGTTTGATAATACAAGTTGTTGTTGTTGTTTAATACACAACATTACTTGGCATTTTTCCAAAGGAAAATGGATGCAGGTTATCATGTTCAATTCAAATAATCATTTTCGGTTAATAAGTGGCACAATGGCAGACAATTAACTGCACTTCCCATAACCATCACAAAATAACTGAATTTTCATATGCATACTCCAATAAGAAGCGACATAAATGTTCCAATATTCAGCAGTTAAGTAACATATAGAGTAATTATTTCGAATTATTTCGTACATTGCAGGCAGTGCAGAGAACACACACACACACACACACACATGTATATAAGTAAATAGACAGTCTACAGTTATTAATGAATACCTACTTGGCTCCACAGTTAACTTTGTCCCTTTTCCAAAGGTAAGCTTATCGTTACCTCCATAGTTCACACAGCATTGCAGCCTTTAACAAAAACTCCCTTCAGACTAACTTTAGTGCATTGCTGCTCTGTCTGGCGGTTATATTTAATACTTGGGATCACTCAATCCCATTATTATGGAACTATCTGTAGAAACCATTTTAAATGACTATTGAGAATTATTGTGCACACATGACTATTTTGTATCGTGTTTGTAGCCTAGCCACGACATATTTCTTTCTTTCATTAAAAATGTTGGGCTACCATTTATATATCAGTTCATCAGAATTCTCCATAGAGTTCCAAGAACCTCTGAAAGTGGAACCCTCCCTCAGTACTTCCCTGGATTATCATCTTGGATTATATGTTTCATCTCTAGAGTGGGGATCCATCTCACAACTTTCCAACGCACAGAATGGGCGGCCAGCAATTGAGCAAAGTTATTGTTTCTGACACTTTTCTCTTCAAACTTCAGTCGGTTGGTCCACCGACCTAGGCACCAAGGTCTGTCATTCTCTCCCTAAACCTCTCCATCTCTTCATTTCTCTCTCCTCCTTTAAGAATCTCCTGAAGATCTTCGTGCTGGAGCAAGTTTTAGATCAGCCATTCAAATATTTCTTTATGTGGCTCGGTGTGAAATTTTGTTTGATAATACAAGATGTTGTTGTTGTTTAATACACAACATTATTTGGCGTTTTCCAAAGGAAAATGGATGGAGGTTATCATGTTCAATTTAGATCATCATTTTAGGTTAAGAAGATGCATAATGGTAGACAATTAACTGCACTGATCTGAACCATCAAGCAGAATAACTGAATTATGAAATACATACTCCTATAATAAGCGGCATAAATATTCCAAGATTCAGGATTATCTTGAACATGTAGAGAAATGATTTGATACATTGCAGGCAGTGCAGAGAACACACACACATATGTAAGTAAACAGACAGTCTTTAGTTATTAATGAATACCTACTTGGCTCCACAGTTAATTTTGTCCCTTTTCCAAAGATAAGCTTGGTGGCAACTCCAGCATTCACACAGCATTGCGTCCTTTAGCAAAAACTCCCTTCAGACTAACTTTAGTGCATTGCTGCTCTGTCTGGCGGATATATTGGAATACTTGGGATCACCCAATGCCACAATTGTGATACTATCTGTAGAAACCGTTTTCAAATGCCTATTGTTATTTATTAGGTATAATTGATTTTTAAAAATATTCTTTTCATCACTCAAGTAGAACTTACTTTTTTCATTAATACTCTAAGGCTACCATTTATATATTAGTTCACCAGAACTCCCCGAATGCTTCCCAAGTAGTTCTGAAAATGGAACCCTCCCTCAGTACTGCGCTGGACTATCAACTTGCATTATATGGTTTCGATATAGAATGAGGATCCATCTCACAACTTTCTAACTCAAGGATGGGCTGTCAGCAACAGAGCAAAGTTATGATTTCTGACCCTTTTTTCATTTGATCCATATCTCAATTAATTTGTTGACCTGCTTCTCTTTTATGCTCTAACACATAAAACAGACATCCTTAAACATCTCACTTACTTGGGATAACAATGAGCCTGGTCCCAGATCCAAAGATCAGCTTATTATCAGCACGATTCACACAGCCTGATATACTCATACTAAAACCTTCCCCAGCCAGACATTCCCAGACATTACATCACTTGTTATTTCTTAAAGATTCATCCGTTTTATGAGTTAAGCTTTGGAATGTTTACATTTCCCTTTGCATTTATGATGTGCAAACAGTTAACATCTTCCATACCAAATAACTTTAACATAGAATTAAATAGAATTGGCAGCACAGAAACAACCCATTCGGCCCAACTGGTCTGTGCCCGGGTTTATGCTCCACACAAGCCTCCTCCCTGCCTACTTTATCGAACCCTCTCCGCATATTCTTCCAATCCTTTCTCCCAATGGGCTTATCTTAAGTGCATCTATGCTATTCCCGTTAGCTCCTCCATGTAGAAGCGAGTTCCACATTCTAAGCACTCTCTGGGTAAATAATTTTCTCCTGAATGCATTATTGGATGTATTAGTGCCTATCCCATATTGATGAGCCCTAGCTTTGGTCTCCCCAACAAGTGGAAAGATCTTCTCTATGTCTACCCTATCAAGCCCCTTCATACCGTTAATTACCTTGATAAGGTCACCACTCAGCCTTGTCTTGTCTAGAGAAATGATCCCCAGCCTGTTCAGTCTTTGCTGATAGTTATTATTTACCTTTAATTGTAACGAACTGATGATACTGATTAACAAAACAATCTTTGGACTATGATCATCTTAATAAAAGATGCAGAATTAAACTTCACTTACTTGGTTGCACCATTAGTTTGGTCCCAGAACCAAATGTTAGTTTATTGAAAGTATTCACACAGCATTACATGACAGTGCATAAACCCTTTTACCTGATGCCAGGCATATTGACTATCTACGAAATCAAATATATGTTATATTTAAACATGATCAATATTCCAGGGTAAATTATTACCAAGTGCCTAATCTTGCATTATTCCCGCATCACTCATGATACCTGAATTACTATATCCCAACTCCAATAAGTAGCGGCATAAATGTCCAATATTAAGAATTAATTTAGATATGATTTGATAATTTGTAGGCTGTGCAGAGAACACACACATATATGTAAGTAAATAGAGAGTCTATAGTTATTAATGAATACCTACTTGGCTCCACAGTTAACTTTGTTCCTTTTCCAAAGATAAGCTTGGTGTTACCTCCAAGGTTCACACAGCATTGCGGCCTTTAACAAAAACTCCCTTCAGACTAACTTTAGTAGATTACTGCTCTATCTGGCAGTGACATTTGAATACTTGGGATCACTCAATCCCATTGTTGCGAAACTATCTGTACAAGCCATTTTAATTATTAAGCATGTATGACTGTTTAAAGAAAATATTCTGTTAATAACCCAAGCATGACTTATTTCTTGAGCATTATAAAGGTATCCCTGGGTGCTTCCCAAGTACTTCTCAAAGTGGAACACTCCCTCAGTACCTCGCTGGACTATAAAGGTTATTACATGTTTTATGTATAGAGCGGGGATCCATCTCAAAACTTTCTAACGCACAGGTTGGGCTGACAACGACTGAGCAAACCTCGGATTTCTGACACTTCTCTCCCAATGTCAGTCTGTTGGTTCATTAATGAAAGCTTAGGTTGTTCTATTCCAGTCATGTGTCTTTATTGTCCGGTAGTTAACGTCAATAGCTGGTAATTATATTCAAAATGATTGCAGGCATTGTAGTCTTCAATTAAAGATTATAATGCTGGCAATAATCCTGAATTATGATATCCATACTCCAATATCATGTTCAACTCAGATAATCATTTTAGGCTAATAAGGTGCATAATATAGGACAATTAACTGCACTGATCAGAACCATCACTCATGATACCTGAATTAGCATATCCATACTCCAATAAGAAGCGGCATAAATGTTCCAATATTTTGGAGTAATTGAACATTTAGAGAAATGATTTGATACATTGTGGGCAGTGCAGAGAACACACACATATATGTACGTAAATAGACAGTCTATAGTTATTAATGAATACCTACTTGGCTCAACAGTTAACTTTGTCCCTTTTCCAAAGATAAGCTTGTTGAAACCTCCATCATTCACACAGCATTGCGCACTTTAGCAAAAACTCCCTTCAGACTAACTTTAGTTCATTGCTACTCTTTCTGGCTGTTATATTTGAATACTTGATAGCACCCATTGCCATAATTGTGATACTATCTGTAGAAACCGTTTTCAAATGCCCATTGTTATTTATTAGGTATCTCTGATTTAAATATTTTTTTTCTGTTAACACTCAAGCATAACTTACCTTTTTCATTAATAAGCTAAGGCTACTACTTATATATCAGCTCACCAGAACTCTCCGAAGACTTCCCAAGTAGTTCAGAAAGTGGAACCCTCCCTCAGACAACTGTGCTGGACTATCAACTTACATTACATGTTTTCGGTATAGAGTGAGGATCCATCTCACAACTTTCTAACTGGAAGGATGGGCTGCCAGCAACAGAGCAAAGTTATGATTTCTGTCATTTTTCTCCATTTGATGCATATTTCAATTAATTTGTTGACCTGCTTCTCTTTTGTGCGCTAACACATAAAACAGACATCCTTAAACATCTCACTTACTTGGGATAACATTGAGCCTGGTCCCAGTTCCAAAGATCAGTTTAGTACCAGCAACATTCACACAGCCTGATATACTAATACTAAAACCTTCCCCAGCCAGACATTCCCAGACATTACATCACTTGTTATTTCTGAAAGAACCATCCGTTTTATGAGGTAAGTTTTGGAATGTTTACATTTCCCTTTAAAATTATGACATGCAAACTGTTAATATCTTCCATACCAAATAACTTTTACATAGAATTACATAGAACTGGCAGCACAGAAACAACCCATTCGGCCCAACTTGTCTGTGCCCGGGTTTATGCTCCACACAAGCCTCTCCCCTCCCTACTTTATCAAACCCTCTCTGCATATCCTTCTAACCCTTTCTCCCTCATGTGCTTATGTTAAATGCATCTATGCTATTCCCATAAACTACTCCATGTAGTAGCGAGTTCCACTTTCTAACCACTCTCTGGGTAAATAACTTTCTCCTGAATTCTTTATTGGATGTATTAGTAACTATATCATACAGATGAGCCCTAGTTTTGGTCTCCCCAACAAGTGGAAAGATCTTCTATAAGTCTAACCCCTTCATCATGTTGAAGACGTCTATTAAATCACCCTTCAGCCTTCTCTTTCCGAGAGTAATGATCCCCAACCTGTTCAGTCTTTGCTGATAGTTACCTTAAATTATAACGAACCGATGATACTTTTTAATAAAACAATGTTTTGACTGTGATCATCATAATAAAACATACAGAATTAAACTTCACTTACTTGGCTGCACCATTAGTTTGGTCCCAGATCCAAATGTTAGTGTGAAACCTCCAGCATTCACACAGCATTACACCCTTTGGCAAAAACTACCTTCAGACTACCTTTAGTACATTACTGCTCTTTCTGGCCGTTATGTTTCAATACTTGGTTTGTACATCATAAATTGAGATTATGCACAATTCATTACATGCTAGTACAGAAAACCTTCACCTGATGCCAAGCAGATCGACTATCTACGAAATCAACTGTACGTTATATATATGCATTATCAATATTCCAGGTTGAATTATTAACAAATGCCTATTCTTGCATTATTCCCTGAATTATCATATCCCTACTCCAATAAGAAGCTGCATAAATGCTCCAATATTCAGGAGTAATTAAACATTTAGAGAAATGATTTGATACATTGTGGGCAGTGCAGAGAACACACACATATATGTGAGTAAATAGACAGTCAATAGTTATTAATGAATACCTACTTGGCCCCACAGTTAACTTTGTCCCTTTTCCAAAGATAAGCTTGTTGACAACTTCATCATACACACAGCATTGTGCCCTTTAACAAAAACTCCCTTCAGACTAACTTTAGTTCATTGCTGCTCTGTCTGGCGGTTATATTTGAATACTTGGGATCACACAATCCCATAATTGTGAAACTATCTGCAGAAACCGTTTTCAAATGCCCATTGTTATTTTTTTAGGCCTATCTGATTTTAATAAAAATATTCACCCAAGCATAACTTACTTTTTCATTAATATTCTAAGGCTACCATTTATATATCAGATCACCAGAACTTCCTGAATGCTTCCCAAGTAGTTCTGAAAATGTAACCCACCCTCAGTACTGCGCTGCACTATCAACTTGCATTACATATTTTGGGTATTGAGTGAGGATCCACCTCACAACTTTCTAACTCGAAGGATGGGCTGCCAGCAACAGAGCAAAGTTATGATTTCTGACAACTTTTTCATTTGATCCACATTTTAATTAATTTGTTGACCTGCTTCTCTTGTATGCTCTAACACATAAAACAGACATCCTTAAATATCTCACTTACTTGGTATAACATTGAGCCTGGTCCCAGATCCAAAGATCAGCTTATCAGCAGGATTCACACAGCCTGATATACTGATACTAAAACCTTCCCCAGCCAGACATTCCCAGACATTACATCACTTGTCATTTCTTAATGAACCATCTGTTTTTTGAGTTAAGCTTTGGAATGTTTACATTTCCCTTTAAAATTATGATTTGCAAACAGGTAATATCTTCCATACCAAATAACTTTAACATAGAATTACATAGAATTGGCAGCACAGAAACAACCCATTCGGCCCAACTGGTCTGTGCCCGGTTTATGCTCCACACAAGCCTCCTCCCCCCTACTTTTCAAACCCTCTCTCCAGATCCTTCTAATCCTTTCTCTCTCATGTTGTTATCATAAATACATCTATGCTATTCCCATCAACTACTCCATGTAGTAACGAGTTCCACTTTCTAAATACCCTCTGGGTAAATAACTTTCTTCTGAATTCTTTATTGGATTGATTAGTAACTATATCATACAGATGAGCCCTAGTTTTTGTCTCCCCAACAAGTGGAAAGACCTTCTATAAGTCTAACCTCTTCATCATGTTGAAGACCTCTATTAATTCACACTTCAGCCTTCTCTTTCCTAGAGAACTGATCCCCAGCCTGTTCAGTCTTTGCTGATAGTTACCTTTAATTGCAATGAACTGACGATACTTTTTAACAAAACAATGTTTTGACTGTTATCATCATAATAGAAAATACAGAATTAAACTTCTCTTACTGGGCTGCACCATTAGTTTGGTCCCAGATCCAAATGTTAGTTTGAAACCTCCAGCATTGACACAGCATTGCGGCCATTAGCAAAAACTCCCTTCAGACAAACTTTAGTACAGTACTGCTCTTTCTGGCCGTTATGTTTGAATACATGGTTTGCACAGCATAAATTGAGATTATGCACAATGCATTAGATGGCAGTGCAGAAACCCTTCACCTGATGCCAAGCAGATTGACTATCTACGAAATCAAATGTACGTTGTATATATGCATTATTAATATTCCAGGTTAAAATACGAACAAATGCAAAATTTTGCATTATTCCTTGAATTATCATATCGATACCCCATTAAGAAGTGGCATAAATGTTCCACTATTCAGCATGAACTGAACATTTAGAGAAATGATTTGATACATGTTGGGCAGTGCAGAGAACACACACATATATGTAAATAAATAGACAGTCTATAGTTATTAATGAATACCTACTTGGCTCCACAGTTAACTTTGTCCCTTTTCCAAAGATAAGCTTAGTGTTACCTTCAGCATTCACACAGCATTGCGGCCTTTAACAAAAACTCCCTTCAGACTAACTTTAGTACATTGCTCCTCTGTCTGGCGGTTATATTTGTTTACTTGGTATCACCCAATCCCGTAATTGTGATGCTATCTGTAGAAACCGTTTTCAAATGCCCATTGTTATTTTTTAGGCATATCTGATTTTAATAAAAATATTCTGTGTATCACCCAAGCATAACTTACTTTTTTCATGAATACTCTAAGGCTACCATTTATATATCAGTTCACCAGAACTCTCCGAAGGCTTCCCAAGTCGTTCTGAAAATGGAACCCTCCCTCAGTACTGCGCTGGACTATCAACTTGCATTACATGTTTTCGGTATAGAGTGAGGATCCACCTCACAACTTTTTAACTCGAAGGATGGGCTGCCAGCAACAGAGCAAAGTTATGATTTCTGTCACTTTTCTCTATTTGATCCATATTTCAATTAATTTGTTGACCTGCTTCTCTTTTGTGCTCTAACACATAAAACAGACATCCTTAAACATCTCACTTACTTGGGATAACATTGAGCCTGGTCCCAGTTCCAAAGATCAGCTTATCAGTACCAAGATTCACACAGCCTGATATACTAATACTAAAACCTTCCCCAGCCAGACATTCCCAGACATTACATCACTTGTTATTTCTTCTAGAACTATCCGTTTTATGAGTTAAGTTTTGGAATGTTTGCATTTCCCTTTGAATTTATGATGAGCAAACAGTTAATATCTTCCATACCAAATAACTTTAACATAGAATGACATAGAACTGGCAGCACAGAAACAACCCATTCGGCCCAACTGGTCTGTGCCCGTGTTTATGCTCCACACAAGCCTCCTCCCCCCTACTTTATCAAATCCTCTCTGCAGATTCTTTTAATCCTTTCTCCCTCATGTTGTTATCTTAAATGCATCTATGCTACTCCCATAAACTACTCCATATAGTAGCGAGATCAACATTCAAATCACTCTCTGGGTAAATAAGTTTCTCCTACATTCTTTATTGGATGTATTAGTGCCTATCTCATATTGATGAGCCCTAGCTTTGATCTCCCCAACACGTGGAAAGATCTTCTCAATGTCTACCCTATCAAGCCCGTTCATATTGTTAATGACCTCGATAAGATCACCACTCTGCCTTCTCTTGTCTAGAGAAATGATCCCCAGCCTGTTCATTCTTTGCTGATAGTTATTATTTACCTTTAATTTTAATGAACTGACGATACTTATGATCTAAACCATGTTTTGACTGTGATCATCATAATAGAAAATATAGAATTTAACTTCACTTACTTGGTTGCACCATTAGTTTGGTCCCAGATCCAAATGTTAGTTTATTGAGAGTATTCACACAGCATTACATGCCAGTGCATAAACCCTTTTACCTGGTGCCAAGCATATTGACTATCTACGAAATCAACTGTATATTATATTTAAACATTATCAATAGTCCAGATTAAAATATTAACAAGTGCCTATTCTTTCATTAATCCAACATCACTCAGAATACCTGAATTATGAAATACATACTCCAATAATAAGCAGCATAAATGTTCCAATATTCAGGATTAACTGAACATATCGGGAAATGATTTGATACATTTTAGGTAGTGCAGAAAACATTCACATGTATGTAAGTAAATAGACAGTCTATAGTTATTAATGAATACCTACTTGGCTCCACAGTTAACTTTGTCCCTTTTCCAAAGGTAAGCTTATTGATACCTGCAGCATTCACACAGCATTGCGCCCTTCAACAAAAACTCCCTTCAGACTAACTTTAGTACATTGCTGCTCTGTCTGGCGGTTATATTTGATTACTTGGTATCACCTAATGCCATAATTGTGATATTATCTGTAGAATGCGTTTTCAATTGCCCACTGTTATTTTTTGGGTACATCTGATTTGAATAAAAATATTCTGTTAATCACTCAAACAGAACTTACTTTTTTCATTAATAAGCTAAGGCTACCATTTATACATCAGTTCACCAGAACTTTCCGAATGCTTCCCAAGTAGTTCTGAAAGTGTAACCCTCCCTCAGTACTGCGCTGGACTATCAACTTGCATTACATGTTTTCGGTATAGAGTGAGGATCCTCCTCACAACTTTCTAACTCAAGGATGGGCTGCCAGCAACAGAGCAAAGTTATGATTTCTGACACTTTTCTCTATTTGATCCACATTTCAATTAATTAATTGACCTGCTTCTCTTTTATGCTCTAACACATAAAACAGACATCCTTACACATCTCACTTACTTGGTATAACATTGAGCCTGGTCCCAGATCCAAAGATCAGCTTATTATTGCCAAGATTCACACAGCCTGATATACTGATACTAAAACCTTCCCCAGCCAGACATTCCCAGACATTACATCACTTGTCATTTCTTAAAGACCCATCCGTTTTATGAATTTTGGAACTTTTATCTTTCCCTTTGAATTTATGATGTGCAAACAGTTAATATCTTCCATACCAAATAACTTTAACATAGAGTTACATAGAATTGGCAGCACAGAAACAACCCATTCGGCCCAACTGGCCTGTGCCCGTGTTTATGCTCCACACAAGCCTCTTCCCTCCCTACTTTATGAAACCCTCTCCGCAGGTCCTTCTAATCCTTTCTCCAAATGTGCTTATCTTAAATGCATCTATGCTATTCCCATCAACTACTCCATGTAGTAGCGAGTTCCACAGTCTAACACTCTCTGAGTAAATAACTTTCTCCTGAATTCTTTATTGGATTTATTAGTAACTATATCATACAGATGAGCCCTAGTTTTGGTCTCCCCAACAAGTGGAAAGATCTTCTCTAAGTCTAACCTCTTCATAATGTTGAAGACCTCTATTAAGTCACACTTCAGCCTTCTCTTTCCCAGAGAACTGATCCCCAGCCTTTTCAGTCTTTGCTGATAGTTACCTTTAAATGTAACGCACTGACGATATTTATTAACAAAACAATGTTTTGACTGTGATCATCATAATAGAAAAATACAGAATTAAACTTCACTTACTTGGCTGGACCATTAGTTTGGTCCCAGATCCAAATGTTAGTTTGTAACCTGCATCATTCACACAGCATTACACCCTTTGGCAAAAACTCCCTTCTTTAAAAACTTTAGTACATTGCTGCTCTTTCTGGCCGTTATGTTTGAATACTTGGTTTGTACATCATAAATTGAGATTATGCACAATGCATGACAGACCAGTACAGAAACCGTTTAACTGATGCCAAGCAGATTGACTATCTACGAAATCAACTGTACGTTATATACATGCATTATCAATATTCCAGGTTAAAATAATAAACAATGCAGAAATTTTGCATTATTCCCTGAATTATCATATCGATACCCCATTAAGAAGCGGCATAAATGTTCCAATATTCAGGATGAACTGAATATTTAGAGAAATGATTTGATACATTGTCAGCAGTGCCGAGAACACACACAGATATGTAAATAAATAGACAGTCTATAGTTATTAATGAATACCTACTTGGCAATACAGTTAACTTTGTCCCTTTTCCAAAAATAAGCTTGGTGGCACTTCCAGCATTCACACAGCATTGCGGCCTCTAACAAAAACTTCCTTCAGACTAACTTTAGTACATTGCTGCTCTTTCTGGCGGTTATATTTGTTTACTTGGTATCACACAATCCCGTAATTGTGATGCTATCTGTAGAAACCGTTTACAAATGCCCATTGTTATTTATTAGGTATATCTGATTTTTAAAATATTCTGTTCATCACGCAAGGATAAACGTACTTTTTTCATAAATAAGCTCAGGCTACCATTTATATATCAGTTCACCAGAACTCTCCGAATGCTTCCCAAGTAGTTCTGAAAATGGAACCCTCACTCAGTACTGCGCTGGACTATCAACTTGCATTACATGTTTTCGCTATAGAGTGAGGATCCATCTCACAACTTTTTAACTCAAGGATGGGCTGCCAGCAACAGAGCAAAGTTATGATTGCTGACACTTTTTCCATTTGATCCATATTTCAATTAATTTGTTGACCTGCTTCTCTTTTGTGCTCTAACACATAAAACAGACATCCTTAAACATCTCACTTACTTGGGATAACATTGAGCCTGGTCCCAGATCCAAAGACCAGCTAATTATTACCAAGATTCACACAGCCTGATATACTAATACTAAAACCATCCCCAGCCAGACATTCCCAGACATTACATCACTTGTTATTTCTTCTGGAACCATCTGTTTTTTGAGTTAAGTTGTGGAATGTTTACATTTCCTTTTTGAATTTATGATGTGCAAACAGTTAATATCTTCCATACGAAATAACTTTAGCATAGAAATTAAACTTAAACATAGAATTGGCAGCACAGAAACAACCCATTCGGCCCAACTGGTCTGTGCCCGGGTTTATGCTCCACACAAGCCTCCTCCCCCCTACTTTATCAAACCCTCTCTGCAGATCCTCCTATTCCTTTCTCCAAATGTGCTTATCTTAAATGCACCTATGCTATTCCCATCAACTACACCATGAAGTAGCGAGTTCCACAGTCTAACCACTCTCTGGGTAAATAAGTTTCTCATGTATTTTTTATTGGATTTATTAGTAACTCTATCATACAGATGAGCCCTAGTTTTGGTCTCTGCAACAAGTGGAAAGATCTTCTATAAGTCTAACCCCTTCATAATGTTGAAGACCTCTATTAATTCACTATTCAGCCTTGTCTTTCCGAGTGAAATGATCCCCAGCCTGTTCAGTCTTTGCTGATATTTACCTTTAATTATAACGAACTGACGATACTTACTAGCAAAACCATGTTTTGACTGTGATCATCATAATAAATAATACAGAATTAAACTGCACTTACTAGGCTGCACCATTAGTTTGGTCCCAGATCCAAACGTTTGCTTCTTGAGATTATTCACACAGCCTTACATACCAGTGCATAAACCCTTTTACCTAATGCCAGGCATATTGACTATCTATGAAATTAACTGTATGATATATTTAAGCATTATCAATATTCCAGGTTAATTATTAACAAGTGCCTATTCTTGCATTAATCCAGCATCACTCATGGTACCTGAATTATCATATCCATACTCCAATAGTAAGCGGCATAAATGTTCAAATATTCAGGATTAATTGAACATTCAGAGAAATGATTTGATACATTGTGGGCAGTACAGAGAACACACACATATATGTAAGTAAATAGACAGTCTATAGTTATTAATGAATACCTACTTGGCTCCACAGTTAACTTGGTCCCTTTTCCAAAGATAAGCTTGGTGTTAACTCCAAGATTCACACAGCATTGCGGCCTTTAACAACAACTCCCTTCAGACTAACTTTAGTAGATTGCTGCTCGGTCTGGCAGTTATATTTGAATACTTGCTATCACTCATTCCCATTATTGTGTAACAATCTGTACAAACCATTTTAATTATTAAGCATATGTGACTTTTTTAATTAAAATATTCTGTCGATAATCCAAACATGACTTATTTCTTGTGCGTTAGAAAGGTCAGGCTACCATTTATATATCAGTTCACCAGAACTCCCCGAAGGCTTCCCAAGTAGTTCTAAATGTGGAACACTCCCTCTGCACTTCGCTGGACTATCAACTTGCATTACATGTTTTCGATATAGAGCGAGGATCCACCTCACAACTTTCTATCGCACAAGATGGGCTCAGAACAACTGAGCAAACCTAGGATTTCTGACCCTTCTCTCCCAATGTCAGTCTGTTGGTTCATTAATGAAAGATTAGGTTGTTCTATTACAGTCATGTGTCTTTATTGTCCTGTAGTTAACGTCAACATCTGGTAATTAGTTTCAAGATGATTGTAACCATTATAGTCTTTAATTAAAGATTATAATGCTGGTAATAATCCTGCATTATTATAGCCACACTCCCATAAGAAGCGGCATAAATATTCCAATATTCAGGATTAATTGATCGTATCGAGAAACTATTTGTGGGCAGTGCAGAGAACACACGCATATATGTCAGTAAATAGACAGTCTATAATCATTAATGAATACCTACTTGGCTCCACAGTTAACTTTGTCCCTTTTCCAAAGGTAAGCTTATTGGTAGCTCTATCATTCACACAGCATTGCGCCCTGTAGCAAAAACTCCCTTCAGACTAACTTTAGTACATTGCTGCTCCTTCTGGCGTTTATATTTCAATACTTGGTATCACCTAATGCCATAATTGTGATCCTATTTGTAGTAACAGTTTTCAAATCCCCATTGTTATTTTTTGGCATGTCTGATTTGAATAAAAATATTCTTTTCATCACTCAAGCAGAACTTACTTTTTTCATTAATAAGATAAGGCTACCATTTATATATCAGATCACCAGAACTCTCTGAAATCTTCCCAAGTAGTTCTGAAAGTGGAACATTCCCTCAGTACTGCGCTGGACTATCACCTTGCATTACCTGTTTTCGGTGTAGAGTGAGGATCCACCTCACAACTTTCTAACTCGAAGGATGGGCTGCCAGCAACAGAGCAAAGTATGAATTCAGACACTTTTTTCATTTGATCCACATTTTAATTAATTTGTTGACCTGCTTCTCTTTTATGCTCTAACACAAAACACTGACATCCTTACACATCTCACTTACTTGGTATAACATTGAGCCTGGTCCCAGTTCCAAAGATCAGCTTATTACCAACATTCACACAGCCTGATATACTGATACTAAAACCTTCCGCAGCCAGACATTCCCAGACATTACATCACTTGTTATTTCTTAAAGAACCATCCGTTTTATGAGTTTTGGAACTTTTATTTTTCCCTTTGAATTTATGATGTGCAAACAGTTAATATCTTCCATACCAAATAACTTTTACATAGAATTACATAGAATTGGCAGCACAGAAACATTCATCCCAAGTGTTCTGTGCCCGTCTTTATGCTCCACACAAGCCTCCTCCCTCCCTACTTTATTTAACCCTCTCTGCAGATCCTTCTAATCCTTTCCCCCTCATGTGCGTATGTTAAATGCATCTATGCTATTCCCATCAACTACTCCATGTAGTAGCGAGTTCCACATTCTAATTTGGATGTATTAATGACTTTATCATACAGATGGGCACTAGTTTTGGTCTCCCCAACAAGTGGAAAGATCTTCTCTAAGTCTAACCTCTTCACAATGTTGAAGACCTCTATTAAGTCACACTGCAGCCTTCTCTTTCCTAGAGAACTGATCCCCAGCCTGTTCAGCTTTTGCTGATAGTCACCTTTAATTGTAACGAACTGACGATACTTATTAACAAAACAATGTTTTGACTGTGATCATCATAATAGAAAATACAGAATTAAACTTCACTTACTTGGCTGCACCATTAGTCTGGTCCCAGATCCAAATGTTAGTGCATTGAGATTATTCACACATCATTACAAACCAGTTCATAAACTCTTTTACCTGATGCGAAGCATATTGACTATCTATGAAATGAACTGCATGTTATATTTAAGCATTATCAATATTCCAGGTTAATTATTAACAAGTGCCTCTTCTTGCATTAATCCAGCATCACTTATGATACCTGAATTATCATATCCATAGTGCAATAATAATCGGCATAAATGTTCCAATATTCAGGATTAATTGAACATTCAGAGAAATTTTTTGATACATTGTAGGCAGTTCAGAGAACACACACATATATGTAAGTAAATAGACAGTCTATAGTTATTAATGAATACCTACTTGGCTCCACAGTTAACTGGGTCCCTTTTCCAAAGATAAGCTTATCGTTAGCTGCAGCATTCACACAGCCTTGCGTCCTTTAACAAAAACTCCCTTCAGACTAACTTTAGTGCATTGCTGCTCTGCCTGGCGGTTATACTTGAATACTTGGGATCACTCAATCCCATTATTGTGCAACTATCTGTACAAACCATTTTAATTATTAGGTATGTGTGACTTTTTTTATTAAAATAGTCTGTTGATAATCCAAACAGGACTTTTTCTTGTGCGTTGGAAAGGTCAGGCTACCATTTATATATCAGATCACCAGAACTCCCCGAATGCTTCCCAAGTAGTTCTAAATGTGGAACACTCCCTCTGTACTTCGCTGAACTATCAACTTGCGTTACATGTTTTCGATATAGAGCGAGGATCCACCTCGCAACTTTCTAACGCACAAGATGGGCTCTGAACAACTGCGCAAACCTCGGATTTCTGACCCTTCTCTCCCAATGCCAGTCTGTTGGTTCACTAATGAAAGATTAGGTTGTTCTATTACAGTCATGTGTCTTTATTGTCCTGTAGTTAACGTCAATAGCTGGTAATTTGTTTCAAGATGATTGTAAGCATTATAGTGTTTAATTAAAGATTATAATGCTGGCAATAATCCTGTATTATGATATCCATAATCCAATAAGAAGCATCATAAATATTCCAATATTCAGGATTAATTGATCGTATAGAGACATTTTTTGATACATTGTGGGCAGTTCAGAGAACACACACATATATGTAAATCAATAGACAGTCTATAGTTATTAATGAATACCTACTTGGCTCCACAGTTAACTTGGTCCCTTTTCCAAAGGTAAGCTTATTGATACTTCCATCATTCACACAGCATTGCGCACTGTAGCAAAAATACCCTTCAGAATAACTTTAGTGCATTGCTGCTCTGTCTGGCCGTTATATTTGAAAACATTGGTATCGCTCAATGCCATAATTGTGAAACTATTTGTAGTAACCGTTTTCAAATGCCCATTATTATTTTTCGGCAAACCTGATTTTAATAAAAATATTCTGTTTATCACCCAAGCATAACTTACTTTTTTCGTTAATATGCTAAGGCTACCATTTACATATCAGATCATCAGAACTCTACGAAGGCTTCCCAAGTAGCTCTGAAAGTGGAACCCTCCCTCAGTACTGCGCTGGACTATCAACTTACATTACATGTTTTCGGTATAGAGTGAGGATCCATCTCACAACTTTCTAAGTCGAAGGATGGGCTGCCAGCAACAGAACAAAGGTATGATTTCTGACACTTTTTTCATTTGATCCACATTTTAATTAATTCATTGACCTGCTTCTCTTTTATGCTCTAACACATAAAACAGACATCCTTACACATCTCACTTACTTGGTATAACATTGATCCTGGTCCCAGTTCCAAAGATCAGCTTATCATTACCAACATTCACACAGCCTGATATACTGATACTAAAACCTTCCGCAGCCAGACATTCCCAGACATTACATGACTTGTTATTTCTTAAAGAACCATCCGTTTTATGAGTTTTGGATCTTTTAACTTTCCCTTTGATTTATGATTTACAAACAGTTAATATTTTCCATACCAAATAACTTTTACATAGAATTACATAGAATTGGCAGCACAGAAACATTCATCCCAAGTGTTCTGTGCCCGTCTTTATGCTCCACACAAGTCTCCTCCCTCCCTACTTTATTTAACCCTCTCTGCAGCTCCTTCTAATCCTTTCCCCCTCATGTGCGTATGTTAAATGCACCTATGCTGCTCCCAACAACTACTCCATGTAGTAGCGAGTTCCACTTTCTAATTTGGATGTATTAGTAACTATATCATACAGATGGGCACTAGTTTTGGTCTCCCCAACAAGTGGAAAGATCTTCTCTAAGTCTAACCTCTTCACAATCTTGAAGACCTCTATTAAGTCACACTTCAGCCTTCTCTTTCCTAGAGAAATGATCCCCAGCCTGTTCAGCTTTTGCTGATAGTCACCTTTAATTGTAACGAACTGACGATACTTATTAACAAAACAATGTTTTGACTGTGATCATCATAATAGAAAATACAGAATTAAACTGCACTTACTTGGCTGCACCATTAGTCTGGTCCCAGATCCAAATGTTAGTGTATTGAGATTATTCACACATCATTACATACCAGTTCATAAACTCTCTTAACTGATACCAAGCATATTGACTATCTATGAAATGAACTGTATGCTATTTTTAAGCATTATCAATATTCCAGGTTAATTATTAACAAGTGCCTATTCTTGCATTAATCCAGCATCACTTATGATACCTGAATTATCATATCCATACTCCAATAATAAGCGGCATAAATGTTCCAATATTCAGGATTAACTGAACATTCAGAGAAATGATTTGATACATTGTAGGCTGTCCAGCGAACACACACATATATGCAAATAAATAGACAGTCTGTAGTTATTAATGAATACCTACTTGGCTCCACAGTTAACTTTGTCCCTTTTCCAAAGATAAGCTTGTTGTTACCTCCAAGGTTCACACAGCATTGCGGCCTTTAACAAAAACTCCCTTCAGACTAACTTTAGTACATTGCTGCTCTGTCTGGCGGTTATATTTGAATACTTGGTATCACTCAATCCCATTATTGTGTAACTATCTGTACAAACCATTTTATTATTAGGTATGTGTGACTTTTTTAATTAAAATATTCTGTTGATAATCCAAACATGACTAATTTCTTGAGCATTATAAAGCTAAGGCTACCCTTTATATATCAGATCACCAGAACTCCCCGAATGCTTCCCAAGTAGTTCTAAAAGTGGAACACTCCCTCTGTACTTCGCTGGACTATCAACTTGCAGTACATGTTTTCGATAAAGAGCGAGGATCCACCTCGCAACTTTCTAACGCACAGGTTGGGCTGACAACAACTAAGCAAACCTAGGATTTCTGACCCTTCTCTCACAATGCCAGTTTGTTGGTTCATTAATGAAAGATTAGGTTGTTCTATTACAGTCATGTGTCTTTATTGTCCTGTAGTTAACGTCAACATCTGGTAATTAGTTTCAAGATGATTGTAAGCATTATAGTCTTTAATTAAAGATTATAATGCTGGCAATAATCCTGCATTATGATATCCATACTCCAATAAGAAGCGGCATAAATATTCCAATATTCAGGATTAATTGAACGTATAGAGAATTTTTTTGATACATTGTGGGCAGTGCAGAAAACACACACATATATGTCAGTAAATAGACAGTCTATAGTCATTAATGAATACCTACTTGGCTCCACAGTTAACTTTGTCCCTTTTCCAAAGGTAAGCTTAGTGATAGCTCCATCATTCACAGCATTGCGCCCTGTAGCAAAAACTTCCTTCAGACTAACTTTAGTACATTGCTGCTCTGTCTGGCGGTTATATTTGAAAACTTGGTATCACTCAATGCCATAATTGTGAAACTATTTGTAGTAACCGTTTTCAAATGCCCATTGTTATTTTTTGGCGTATCTGACTTTAATAAAAATATTCTGTTTATCACTCAAGCATAACTTACTTTTTTCATTAATACTCTAAGGCTACCATTTATATATCAGCTCACCAGAACTCTCTGAATGCTTCCCAAATAGTTCTGAAAATGGAACCCTCCCTCAGTACTGTGCTGGACTATCACCTTGCATTATATATTTTCGGTATAGAGTGAGGATCCATCTCACAACTTTCTAACTCGAAGAATGGGCTGCCAGCAACAGAGTAAAGTTATGATTTCTGACACTTTCCTGCATTGCATCCACATTTTAATTACTTTGTTGACTTTCTTCTCTTTTATGCTCGAACACATAAAAGAGACATCCTTAAACATCTCACTTACTTGGGATAACATTGAGCCTGGTCCCAGATCCAAAGAGCAGCATAGTATTACCAAGATTCAGACAGTCTGATATACTGATACTAAAACCTTCCCCAGCCAGACATTCCCAGACATAATATCACTTGTTATTTCTTAATGAACCACCCGTTTTTTGAGTTAAGTTGTGGAATGTTTACATTTCCCTTTAAATTTATGATGGGCAAACAGTTAATATCTTCCATACAAATAACTTTAACATAGAATTGACAGCAAAGAAAAAGGCCATTCGGCCCAACTGGTCTATGCCCGGGTTTATGCTCCACACAAGCCTCCTCCCTCCCTACTTTATCAAACAATCTCTGCAGATCCTTCTAATCCTTTCTCCCTCATGTTGATATCATAAATGAATCTATGCTATTCCCATCAAATACTCCATTTAGTTGCGAGTTCCACATTCTAACACTCTCTGGGTAAATAACTTTCTCCTGAATTCTTTATTGGATTGATTAGTAACTATATCATACAGATGAGCCCTAGTTTTGGTCTCCCCAACAAGTGGAAAGATCTTCTATAAGTCTAACCTCTTCATAATGTTGAAGACCTCTATTAAGTCACATTTCAGCCTTCTCGTTCCTGGAGAACTGATCCCCAGCCTGTTCAGCCTTTACTGATATTTACCTTTAGTTATAATGAACTGACGAAACTTATTAACAAAACAATGTTTTGACTGTGAACATCATAATAGAAAATACAGAATTAAACTGCACTTACTTGGCTGCACCATTAGTTTGGTCCCAGATCCAAATGTTAGTTTGTAACCTCCAACATTCACACATCATTTCGGCCTTTGGCAAAAACTCCCGTCAGACTAACTTTAGTTCATTACTGCTCTTTCTTGGCCGTTAGGTTTGAATACTTGGTTTGCACATCATAAATTGAGATTATGCACAATGCATTACATGGCAGTGCTGAAACCCTTCACCTGATGCCACGCAGATTGACTATTTACGAAATCAAATGTACGTTATATATATGCATTATCAATATTCCAGGGTAAAATACAAACAAATGCAAAATTTTGCATTTTTCCCTGAATTATCATATGAATACCGCATTAAGAAGCGGCATAAATGTTCCAATATTCAGTATGAACTGAACATTTAGAGAAATGATTTGATACATTATAGGCAGTGCAGAGAACACACACATATATGTAAGTAAATAGAAAGTCTATAGTTATTAATGAATACCTACTTGGCTCCACAGTTAACTTGGTCCCTTTTCCAAAGATAAGCTTGGTGTAACCTCCATCATTCACACAGCATTGCGGCCTTTAACAAAAACTCCCTTCAGACTAACTTTAGTTCATTACTGCTCTGTCTGGTGTTTATAGTTGATTACTTGGTATCACTCAATCCCGTAATTGTGATGCTATCTGTAGAAACCGTTTCCAAATGCCCATTGTTATTTTTTAGGCAAATCTGATTTTAATAAAAATATTTTGTGTATCACCCAAGCACAAATTTCTTTTTTCATTAATACTCTAAGGCTACCATTTATATATCAGGTCACCAGAACTCTCCGAAGCCTTCCCAAGTAGTTCTGAAAATGTAATACTCCTTCAGTACTGCGCTGGACTATCAACTTTCTTAAATGTTTTCGGTATAGAGTGAGGATCCATCTCACAACTTTCTAACTCGAAGGATGGGCTGCCAGCAACAAAGTAAAGTTATGATTTCTGACACTTATTTCCCTTTGATCCATTTTTCAATTAATTTGTTGACCTGCTTCTCTTTTGTGCTCTAACACATAAAACAGACATCCTTAAATATCTCACTTACTTGGTATAACATTGAGCCTGGTCCCAGTTCCAAAGATCAGCTTATCAGCAAGATTCACACAGCCTGATATACTAATACTAAAACCTTCCCCAACCAGACATTCCCAGACATTACTTCACTTGTTATTTCTTAAAGAACCATCCGTTTTTGGAGTTTTGGAACTTTTATCTTTCCCTTTGAATTCATGATGTGCAAACAGTTAATATCTTCCATATCAAATAACTTTTACATAGAATTACATAGAATTTCAGCAATGATCGCATTGAATGGCGGAGCAGGCTCGAGGGGCCGAATGACCCACTCCCGCTCCTATCTTCTATGTTTCTCTGTTTCTATATTTCTTACAGCACAGAAACAACCCATTCATCCCAAGTGTTCTGTGCCCGGGTTTATGCGCCACACAATCCTCCTCCCTCCCTACTAAATCGAACCCTCTCTGCATATCCTTCTATTCCTTTCTCCCTCATGTGCTTATGTTAAATGCATCTATACTATTCCCATAAACTACTTCATGTAGTAGCGGGTTCCACATTCTAAGCAATCTCTGGGTAAATAACTTTTTCCTGATTACTTTATTGAATTTATTAATGACTATATCCTACAGATGAGCCCTAGTTTTGGTCTCCCCAACAAGTGGAAAGATCTTCTATAAGTCTGACCTCTTCATCATGTTGAAGACCTCTATTAAGTGACTCTTCAGCCTTCTCTTTCCCAGAGAACTGATCCCCAGCCTGGTCAGTCTTTGCTGATAGTCACCTTTAATTGTAACGAACTGACGATACTTATTAACAAAACAATGTTTTGACTGTGATCATCATAATAAAAATACAGAATGAAACTTCTCTTACTAGGCTGCACCATTAGTTTGGTCCCAGATCCAAATGTTACTTTGAAACTTCCAGTAGTCACACAGCATTGTGGCCTTTAACAAAAACTCTCTTCAGACTAACTTCAGTACATTACTGCTCTTTCTGGCCGCTATGTTTGAATACTTGGTTTGCACATCATAAATTGAGATTATGCACAATGCATTACATGGCAGTGCAGAAACCCTTTACCTGATGCCAATCATATTGACTATCTATGAAATCAACCGTACGTTATATATATGCATTATCAATATTCCAGGTTGAATTATTAACAAATGCCTAATCTTGCATTATTCCCTGAATTATCATATCCCTACTCCAATAAGAAGCGGCATAAATGTTCCAATATTCAGGATGAATTGAACATTTAGAGAAATGATTTGATACATTGTCAGCAGTTCAGAGAACACACCCAGATATGTAAGTAAATAGACAGTCTACAGTTGTGAATTAATACCTACTTGGCTGAACAGTTAACTTTGTCCCTTTTCCAAAGATAAGCTTTCTAGCTCCATCATTCACACAGCATTGCGGCCTTTAACAAAAACCCCCTTCTGACTCACTTTAGTTCATTGCTGCTCTTTCTGGCGGTTATATTTGAATACTTGGTAGCACACAATCCCATAATTGCGATACTATCTGTAGAAACCGTTTTCAAATGCCCATTGTTATTTATTAGGTATCTCTGATTTAAAATATATTATTTTTATCACCCAAGCATAACTTACTTTTTTCATTAATACTCTAAGGCTACCATTTATATAGCAGTTCACCAAAACTTCCCGAATGCTTCCCAAGTAGTTCTGAAAATGGAACCCTCCCTCAGTACTGCGCTGGACTATCACCTTGCATTACATGTTTTCGGTATAGAGTGAGGATCCAGCTCACAACTTTCTAACTGCCAGCAATAGAGCAAAGTTATGATTGCTGACAGTTTTCTCTATTTGATCCACATTTTAATTAATTTGTTGACCTGCTTCTCTTTTATGTTCTAACACATAAAACAGACATCCTTAAACATCTCACTTACTTGGGATAACATTGAGCCTGGTCCCAGATCCAAAGAACAGCTTATTACCAGCAAGATTCACACAGCCTGATATACTGATACTAAAACCTTCCCCAGGCAGACATTCCCAGACATTACATCACTTGTTATTCTTAAAGAACCATCTGTTTATTGAGTTAAGTTTTGGAATTTTTACATTCCCTTTGAATTTATGATGTGCAAATAGTTAATATCTTCCATAGCAAATAACATTACATAGAATTGGCAGCACAGAAACAACCCATTCGGCCCAACTGGTCTGTGCCCGGGTTTATGCTCCACACAAGCCTCCTCCCTGCCTGCTTTATCGAACCCTCTCTAACTATCCTTCTAATCCTTTCTTCCTCATGTGCTTATCTTAAATGCATCTATGCTATTCCCATAAACTACTCCATGTAGTAGCGAGGTCCACATTCTAAGCACTCTCTGGGTAAATAAGTTTCTCCTGAATTCTTTATTGGATTTATTAGTGACTATCTCCGATTGGTGACTCCTAGTTTTGGTTTCCCCAACAAGTGGAAAGATCTTCTATAAGTCTATTCCCTTCATCATGTTGAAGACCTCTATTAAGTCACCTTTCAGCCTTCTCTTTCCAGAGAACTGATCCTCAACCTGTTCAGTCTTTGCTGATAGTTACCTTTAATTGTAATGAACTGATGATGCTTATCGACAAAACAATGTTTTGACTGTGATCATCATAATAAAAATACAGAATTAAACTTCACTTACTAGGCTGCACCATTAGTTTGGTCCCAGATCCAAATGTTACTTTGAAACTTCCATCATTCACACAGCATTGCGGCCTTTAACAAAAACTCCCTGCAGACTAGCTTTAGTTCATTGCTGCTCTTTCTGGCCGTTATGTTTCAATAATTGGTTTGTACATCATACATTGAGATTATGCACAATGCATTACCTGCCAGTGCAGGAACCCTTTACTTGATGCCAAGCAGATTGACAATCTACGAAATCAACTGTATGTTATATATATGCATTATCAATATTCCAGGTTGAATTATTAACAAATGCCTATTCTTGCATTATTCCCTGAATTATCATATCGATACTCCAATAAGAAGCTGCATAAATGTTCCAATATTCAAATTGAACTGAACATTCAGAGAAATTATTTGATACATTGTGGGCAGTGCAGAGAACACACTCGGATATGTAAATAAATAGACAGTCTATAGTTATTAATGAATACCTACTTGGCGCCACAGTTAACTTTGTCCCTTTTCCAAAGATAAGCTTGTGTCTAGCTCCAGTATTCACACAGCATTGCGGCCTTTAACAAAAACTCCCTTCAGACTAACTTTAGTACATTGCTGCTCTTTCTGGCGGTTATATTTCAATACTTGATATCACTCAATCGCATTACTGTGTCACTATCTGCAGAAACCATTTTAAATAACCATTGATAATTATTATGCATAAATGACTTTTTAAGTTTTCTATTCTGTTTATAGCCCAAGCATGACTTATTTCTTGTGCATTAAGAAGCTAAGTCTGCCATTTATATACCAGTTTTAATTATAGAGCGGGATCCACCTCGCAACTTTCTAACTCAAAGAATGGAGTGACAACAACAGAGCAAACCTCGGATTTCTGGCACTTCTCTCCCAATGTCAGTCGGTTGGTTCATTAATGGAAGATTAGGTTGTTCTATTACAGTCGTGTGTCTTTATTGTCAGGTAGTTAACGTCAATAGCTGGCAATTAGTTTCAAGATGATTGTAAGCATTATAGTGTTTAATTGAAGATTATAATGCTGGCAACAATCCTGAATTATGATATCCATACTCCAATATCATGTTCAATTCAGATCATCATTTTAGGTTAATAAGGTGCATAATGGCAGACAATTAACTGCACATATCAGAACCATCACTCATGATACCTGAATTATCATATCCTTACTCCAATAAGAAATAAGAAATGTTCCAATATTTAGGAGTAATTGAACAGTTAGAGAAATGATTTGATACATTGTGGGCAGTGCAGAGAACACACACATATATGTAAGTAAATAGACAGTCTATAGTAATTAATGAATACCTACTTAGCTCCACAGTTAACTTTGTCCCTTTTCCAAAGATAAGCTTGCCAGCTCCAGCATTCACACAGCATTGCGTCCATTAGCAAAAACTCCCTTCAGACTAAGTTCAGTACATTGCTGCTCTTTCTGGCTGTTATATTTGAATACTTGGTATCACTCAATCCCATTATTGTGAGACTTTCTCTCCAAACCATTTTAAATAAACATGGATAATTATTAGGCATATATGACCTTTTAACATTTTTACTCTGTTTATAAACCAAACATGAATTATTTCTTGTGCATTAAGAAGCTAAGGCTACCATTTATATATCAGTTCACCAGAACTCGCTGAATGCTTCCCAAGTAGTTCTACAAGTGGAAAACACCCTCAGTACTGCGCTGGACTATCAACTTGCATTACATGTTTTCGGTATAGAGTGAGGATCCATCTCACAACTCGAAGGATGGGCTGACAGAAACAGAGCAAAGTTATCAGTTCTGACACCGTTTTCATTTGATCCACATTTTAACTAATTTGTTGACCTGCTTCTCTTTTATGCTCTAACACATAAAAAACACATCCTTAAACATCTCACTTACTTGGTATAACATTGAGCCTGGTCCCAGATCCAAATATAAGCTTAGTATTATCAAGACTCACACAGCCTGATATGCTAATACAAAAACCTTCCCCAGCCAGACATTCCCAGACATTACAACACTTGTTATTTCTTGAAGAACCATCCGTTTTTTGAGTTTTGGAACTTTTATCTTTCCCTTTGAATTCATGATGTGCAAACAGTTAATATCTTCCATACCAAATAACTTTTACATTGAATTAGATAGAACTGGCAGCATAGAAACAGGCCATTCAGCCCAAGTGTCTGTGCCCGGGTTTATGCTCCACACAAGCCGCCTCCCTCCCTACTTTATCAAATCCTCTCTGCATATCGTTCTAATCCTTTCTCCCTCATTTGCTTATCTTAAATGCATCTATGCTATTACCATAAACTACTCCATATAGTAGCGAGTTCCACAGTCTAACACTCTCTGGGTGACTAACTTTTTCCTGAATTCTTTATTGAATTTATTAGTAACTATATCATACAGATGAGCCCTACTTTTGGTTTCCCCAACAAGTGGAAAGATCTTCTATAAGTCTAACCTCTTCACAATGTTGAAGACCTCTATTAAGTCACCCTTCAGCCTTATCTTTCCCAGAGAACTGATCCCCAGCCTGTTCAGTCTTTGCTGATAGATACCTTTAAATGTAACGAACTGACGATACTTATTAACAAAACAATGTTTTGACTGTGATCATCATAATAAAAAATACAGAATTAACCGTCTCTTACTTGGCTGCACCATTAGTTTGGTCCCAGATCCAAATGTTACTTTGTAACCTCCATCAGTCACACAGCATTAAACCCTTTGGCAAAAACTCCCTTCAGACTAACTTCAGTACATTGCTGCTCTTTCTGGCCGTTATGTTTGAATACATGGTTTGTACATCATAAATTGCGATTATGCACAATGCATTACATGGCAGTGCAGAAACCCTTCAGCTGATGCCAAGCAGATTGACTATCTATGAAATTAACTGTACGTTATATATATGCATTATCAATATTGCAGGTTAACGTACTAACAAATGCAGAATTTTGCATTATTCCCTGAATTATCATATCGATATCCCATTAAGAAGCGGCATAAATGTTCCAATATTCAGGATGAACTGAATATTTAGAGAAAGTATTTGATACATTGTGGGCAGTGCAGAGAACACACACATATATGTAAGTAAATAGACAGTCTATAGTTATTAATGAATACCTACTTGGCTCCACAGTTAACTTTGTCCCTTTTCCAAAGATAAGCTTGTTAGTTCCAGGATTCACACAGCATTGAGCCCTTTAACAAAAACTCCCTTCAGGCTAACTTTAGTTCATTGCTGCTCTGTCTGGCAGTTATATTTGAATACTTGGTATCACAGCCATAATTGTGATACTATCTGTAGAAACCGTTTTCAAATGCCCATCGTTATTTATTAGGTATCTCTGCTTTAAAATATATTATTTTTATCACTCAAGCATAATGCACTTTTTTCATTAATAAGCTAAGGCTACCATTTATATATCAGTTCTCCAGATCTCTCCGAAGGCTTCCCAAGTAGTTCTGAAAGTGTAACCCTCCCTCAGTACAGCGCTGGACTATCAACTTGCATTACATGTTTTCAGTATAGAGTGAGGATCCATCTCACAACTTTCTAACTCGAAGGATGGGCTGCCAGCAACAGAGCAAAGTTATGATTTCTGTCTCTTTTCTCCATTTGATCCATATTTCAATTAATTTGTTGACCTGCTTCTCTTTTATGCTCTAACACATAAAACAGACATCCTTAAACATCTCGCTTACTTGGAATAACATTGAGCCTGGTCCCAGTTCCAAAGATCAGCTTCCTATCAGCAACATTCACACAGCCTGATATACTAATACTAAAACCTTCCACAGCCAGACATTCCCAGACATTACATCAGTTGTTATTTCTTAAAGAACCATCCGTTTTATGAGGTTTGGAATTTTTATCTTTCCCTTCGAATTTATGATGTGCAAACAGTTAATATCTTCCATACCAAATAACTTTCACATAGAATTACATAGAATTGGCAGCACAGAAACAACCCATTCGTCCCAACTGGTCTGTGCCCGTGTTTATGCTCCACACAAGCCTCCTCCCTGCCTACTTTATCAAACCCTCTCTGCATATCCTTCTAATCCTTTCTCCAAATGTGCTTATGTTAAATGCATCTATGCTATTCCCATCAACTACTCCATGTAGTAGCGAGTTCCATATTCTAACCACTCTCTGGGTAAATAACATTTTCCTGATTTCTTTATTGAATTTATTAGTAACTATATCATACAGATGAGTCCTAGTTTTGATCTCCCCAACAAGTGGAAAGATCTTGTATAAGTCTAACCCCTTCATCATGTTGAAGACGCCTATTAAGTCACCCTTCAGCCTTCTCTTTCCGAGAGTAATGATCCCCAACCTGTTCAGTCTTTGCTGATAGTTACCTTTAATTGTAACAACTGATGATGCTTATTAACAAAACAATATTTTGACAGTGATCATTATAATAGAAAAATACAGAATTAAACTTCTCTTACTTGGCCGCACCATTAGTTTGGTCCCAGATCCAAATGTTACTTTGTAACCTGCAGCATTCACACAGCATTGCGCCCTTTGGCATAAACTCCCTTCAGACTAACTTTAGTTCACTACTGCTCTTTCTGGACGTTATGTTTGAATACGTGGTTTGCACATCATAAATTGAGATTATGCACAATGCATTACATGGCTGTGCAGAAACCCTTTACTTGATGCCAAGCAGATCGACTATCTGCGAAATCAAATGTACGTTATATATATGCATTATCAATATTCCAGGTTGAATTATTAACAAATGCATATTCTTGCATTAATCCCTGAATTATCATATCGATACTCAATAAGAAGCTGCATAAATGTTCCAATATTCAGGATGAACTGAACATTTAGAGAAATGATTTGCTACATTGTGGGCAGTGCAAAGAACACACACATATATGTAAGTAAATAGACAATCTATAGTTATTAATGAATACCTACTTGGCTCCACAGTTAACTTGGTCCCTTTTCCAAAGATAAGCTTGGTGTTAGCTCCAGTATTCACACAGCATTGCGGCCTTTAACAAAAACTCCCTTCAGACTAACTTTAGTACATTGCTGCTCTTTCTGGCGGTTATATTTCAATACTTGATATCACTCAATCCCATTACTGTGTCACTATCTGCAGAAACCATTTTAAATAACCATTGATAATTATTATGCATAAATGACTTTTTAAGTATTTTATTCTGTTTATAGCCCAAGCATGACTTATTTCTTGTGCATTAAGAAGCTAAGTCTGCCATTTATATACCAGTTTTAATTATAGAGCGGGATCCACCTCGCAACTTTCTAACTCAAAGAATGGAGTGACAACAACACAGCAAACCTCGGATTTCTGACACTTCTCTCCCAATGTCAGTCTGTTGGTTCATTAATGGAAGATTAGGTTGTTCTATTACAGTCAAGTGTCTTTATTGTCCTGTACTTCACGTCAATAGCTGCTACATAGTTTCAAGATAATTGGAAGCATTATAGTGTTTAATTGAAGATTATAATGCTGGCAATAATGCTGCATTATGATATCCATATTCCAATATCATGTTCAATTCAGATCATCATTTTAGGTTAATAAGGTGCATAATGGCAGACAATTAACTGCACATATCAGAACCATCACTCATGATACCTGAATTATCATATCCTTACTGCAATAAGAAATAAGAAAAGTTCCAATATTCAGGAGTAATTGAACAGTTCAGAGAAATGATTTGATACATTGTAAGCAGTTCAGAGAACACACCCATATATGTAAGTAAATAGACAGTCTATAGTTATTAATGAATACCTACTTGGCACCACAGTTAACTTTGACCCTTTTCCAAAGATAAGCTTGTTGCCAGATCCAGTATTCACACAGCATTGCGTCCTGTAGCAAAAACTCCCTTCAGACTAACTTTAATTCATTCCTGCTCTGTCTGGCGGTTATATTTGTTCTTGGGATCACCCAATGCCATAATTGTGATACAATCTGTAGAAACCGTTTTCAAATGCCCATTGTTATTTATTAGGTATATTTGCTTTTTTAAAAAATACTCGTTCATCACTCAAGCTTAACTTACTTCTTTCATTAATAGGCTAAGGCTACCATTTATATATCAGTTCACCAGAACTCTCCGAAGACTTCCCGAGTAGTTCTGAAAATGTAACCCTCCTCAGTACTGCGCGGGACTATCAACTTGCATTACATGTTTTCGGTATTGAGTGAGGATCCATCTCACAACTTTCTAACTCGAAGGATGGGCTGCCAGCAACAGAGCAAAGTTATGATTTCTGACACTTTTCTCCATTTGATCCATATTTTAATTAATTTGTTAACTTTCTTATCTTTTGTGCTCTAACACATAAAACAGACATCCTTAAACATCTCGCTTACTTGGGATAACATTGAGCCTGGTCCCAGATCCAAAGATCAGCTTATCAGCACGATTCACACAGTCTGATATACTAATACTAAAACCTTCCCAGCCAGACATTACATCACTTGTTAGTTCTTCAAGAAGTATCCATTTTTTGAGTTAAGTTTTGGAATATTTACATTTCCCTTTGAATTTATGATGTGCAAACAGTTAATATCTTCCAGAGCATATAACTTTAACATAGAATTACATAGAATTGGCAGCACAGAAACAACCCATTCGGCCCAACTGGTCTGTGCCCGGCTTTCTGTTCCACACAAGCCTCCTCCCTCCCTACTTCATCAAACCCTCTCTGCAGATCCTTCTAATACTTTCCCTCTCATGTGCTTATCTTAAATGCATCTATGCTAGTCCCATCAACTACTCCATGTAGTAGCGAGTTCCACATTCTAAGCACTCTCTGGGTGAATAACATTCTCCTGAATACTTTATTGGATTGATTAGTAACTATATCATACAGACGAGCTCTAGTTTTGGTCTCCCCAATAAGTGGAAAGATCTTCTATAAGTCTGACCTCTTCATAATGTTGAAGACCTCTATTAAGTCACACTTCAGCCTTCTCTTTCCCAGAGAACTGAACCCCATCCTGTTCAGTCTTTGTTGATAGTTACCTTTAAATGTAACGAGCTGACGATACTTATTAACTAAACAATGTTTTGACTGTGATCATCACACTAAAAAATATAGAATTAAACTTTTGTTACTTGGCTGCACCATTAGTTTGGTCCCAGATCCAAATGTTGGTTTGTAACCTGCAGCATTCACATAGCATTGCGCCCTTTGGTAAAAACTCCCTTCAGACTAACTTTTGTTCATTTCTGCTCTTTCTGGCAGTTATATTTGAATACTTGGTTTGCACATCATAAATTGAGATTATGCAACAATGCATTACTTGCCAGTACAGAAACCCTTTATCTGATGCAAAGCATATTGACTATGTACAAAATCAACTGTACGTTATATATATCCATTATCAATATTCCAGGGTGAATTATTAACACATGCCTATTCTTGCATTATTCCATGAATTATCATATCCATACTCCAAGAAGAAGCTGCATAAATGTTCCAATATTCCGGAGTAATTGAACATTTAGAGAAATGATTTGATATATTGTCAGCAGTTCAGAGAACACACACAGATATGTAATTAAATCGACTGTCTATAGTTATTAATGAATACCTACTTGGCTCCACAGTTAACTTTGTCCCTTTTCCAAAGATAAGCTTATCTCTAGCTCCAGCAGTCACACAGCATTGTGCCCTTTAACAAAAACTCCCTTCAGACTAACGTTAGTACATTGCTGCTCTTTCTGGCGGTTATATTTGATACTTGGTATCACTCAATCCCATAATTGCGATACTATCTGTAGAAACCGTTTTCAAATGCCCATTGTTATTTATTAGGTACATCTACATTTTTTTTTCAATATTCTGTTCATCACTCAAGCAGAACTTACTTTTTTCATTAATAAACTAAGGCGTCCATTTATATATCAGTTCACCAGAACTCTCTGAATGCTTCCCAAGTAGTTCTGAAAATGTAACCCTCCCTCAGTACTGCGCTGGACTATCAACTTGCATTACATGTTTTCAGTATAGAGTGAGGATCCATCTCACAACTTTCTAACTCGAAGGATGGGCTGCCAGCAACAGAGCAAAGTTATGATTTCTGACACTTTTCTCTATTTGATCCACATTTTAATTAATTTGTTGACAAGCTTCTCTTTTATGCTCTAGCATATAAAACAGACATCCTTAAATATCTCACTTACTTGGGATAACATTGAGCCTGGTCCCAGTTCCAAAGATCAGCTTATTACCAGCAACATTCACACAGCCTGATATACTGATACTAAAACCTTCCCCAGCCAGACATTACATCACTTGTTATTTCTAAAGACTTCCCGTTTTTTGAGTTTTGGAACTTTTATCTTTCCCTTTGAATTCATGATGTTCAAACAGTTAATATCTTCCATACCAAATAACTTTTACATAGAATTACATAGAATTGGCAGCACAGAAACAACCCATTCGGCCCAACTGGTCTGTGCCCGGGTTTATGCTCCACACAAGCCTCTCCCTGCCTACTTTATCAAACCCTCTCTGCATATCGTTCTTATCCTTTCCCCCTCATGTGCTTATTTTAAATGCATCTATGCTATTCCCATCAACTTCTCCATGTAGTAGCGAGTTCCACATTCTAAGCACTCTCTGGGTAAATAACCATTTCCCGATTTCTTTATTGAATTTATTAATGACTATATCTTACAGATGAGCCCTAGTTTTGGTCCCCCCAACAAGTGGAAAGATCTTCTGTAAGTCTAACCTCTTCACGATGTTGAAGACCTCTATTAAGTCACCCTTCAGCCTTCTCTTTCCTGGAGAACTGATCCCCAGCCAGTTCAGTCCTTTGCTGATAGTTACCTTTAATTGTAACGAACTGATAATGCTTTTTACAAAACAATGTTTTGACTGTGATCATCATAATAGAAAAATACAGAATTAAGCTTCTCTTACTTGGCTGCACCATTAGTTTGGTCCCAGATCCAAATGTTATTTTGATACCTCCAGCATTCACACAGCATTACACCCTTCAGCAAAAACTCCCTTCAGACTAACTTTTGTACATTATTGCTCTTTCTGGCCGTTATGTTTGAAGACGTGGTTTGCACATCATAAATTGAGATTATGCACAATGCATTACTTGCACAATGCAGAAACCCTTTATCTGATGCCAAGCGTATTGACTATCTATGAAATCAACTGTACGCTATATATATGTATTATCAATATTTCAGGTTGAATTATTAACACATGCCTAATCTTGCATTATTCCCTGAATTATCCTATCCATACTCCAAGAAGAAGCTGCAGAAATGCTCCAATATTCAGGAGTAATTGAATATTTAGAGAAATGATTTGATGCGTTGCAGGCAGTTCAGAGAACACACTCAGATATATAAGTAAATAGACAGTCTATAGTTATTAATGAATACCTACTTGGCTCCACAGTTAACTTTGTCCCTTTTCCAAAGATAAGCTTATCGGTACCTCCAAGATTCACACAGCATTGCGCCCTTTAACAAAAACTCCCTTCAGACTAACCTTAGTACCTTGCTGCTCTGTCTGACGGTTATATTTGAATACTTGGCATCACCGAATCCCATTATTATGGAAGTTTCTCTCCAAACCATTTTAAATAAATATTGATAATTATTAAGCATATATGACTTTAAAAAAAATATTCTGTTGATAACCCAAGCATGACTTATTTCTTCTTCATTAAAATATAAGGCTGCCATTTAGATATCAGTTCACCTGAACTCTCCGGGTGCTTCCCAAGTTTTCCTGAAAGTGGAACCCTCCCTCAGTACATCCCTGGACTATCAACTTGCATTACATGTTTTATGTATAGAGCGGGGATCCACCTCGCAACTTTCTAACTCGAAGGTCGGGCTGAAAACAGCTGAGCAAATCTAGGATTTCTGACACTTCTCACCCAATGTCAGTCGGTTGGTTCATTAATGAAAGCTTAAATTGTTCTATTACAGTGAAGTGTCTTTATTGTCCTGTAGTGAACGTCAATAGCTGGTAATTAGTTTCAAGGTGATTGTAAGCATTATCGTCTTTAATTGAAGATTATAATGCTGGCAATATTCCTGCATTATGATATCCACACTCCAATATCGTGGTCAACACAGGTTAATAAGGTGCATAAGGGCAGACAATTAACTGCACTGCTCAGAACCATCACTCATGATACCTGAATTATGATATCCATACTCCAGTAAGAAGCTGCATAAATGTTCCAATATTCAGGATAAATTGACCGTATAGAGAAATGATTTGATACATTGTAGGCAGTACAGAGAACACACACATATATGTAAGTAAATAGTTATTAATGAATACCTACTTGGCTGCACCATTAACGTTGTCCCTTTTCCAAAGGTAAGCTTATAGTTACCTCCAGCATTCACACAGCAATGCGCTCTTTAGCAAAAACTCCCTTCAGACTAACTTTAGTAGATTACTGCTCTTTCTGGCGGTTATATTTGAATACTTGGTGTCACTCAATCTCATTATTATGAAACTGTCTGTACAAACCATTTTAAATAACCATTGCTAATTATTAGGCTTATGTGACTATATATATTGTTTTATTTATTCTGCTTATAACCCAAGCCGGACTTATTTCTTGTGCATTAAAAAGCTAAGGCTACCATTTATACATCAGTTCACCAGAACTCTCCAAATGCTTCCCAAGTACTTTTAAAAGTGGAACCCTCCCTCAGTACCTCGCTGGACTATCAACTTGGATTACATGTTTTCAGTATAGAGTGGAGATCCACCTCGCAACTTTCTAACTCGAAGAATGGAGTGACAACAACTCAGCAAAGATATGATTTCTCGCACTTTTCTCTCCCAATTTCAGTTGGGTACTTCATTACTGAAAGCTCAGGTTGTTCTATTTCAATCACGTTTCTTTATTTTCCAGTAGTTAACGTCAATAGCTGCAATTAGTTTCCAGATTATTGCCAGAATTATAGTATTTAATATAATTGCCACATTATATTAAAGCCTATAATGCTGACAATAATCTGGTAACATTTGGAATTTGTTACTTGAAAACAATTAACAATAATAATTAGACATTGACATATTTTTCATCTGTAAATGAGAGTAAGATTTGATCTGATCCCAAATGAGGTGAATATCGAAGGCACTTTCAGTGTGAAAAGAATGAATTTGAGGCCATTTCACGTGGCCACTTTCTTATGACCCAATTACTTTATTATTTCTTCCTGATCATTAGCAGACGAAAGTGAGAAGTCGCACAACACCAGGTTATAGTCCAACAGTTTTATTTGAAATCACAAGCTTGTGATTTCAAATAAAACTGTTGGACTATAACCTGGTGTTGTGCGACTTCTCACTTTTGTCCACCCCAGTCCAACACCGGCATCTCCGCATCATTAGCAGACGAGGTAAACGATTGCTGACAAGTTGTTAATGCAAAATAATCACATTCGCCACTGATACACTGCTAAAATTCTGCTACCAGCGTTTAGTTGCTACAAATCGCCCACTATCGCTACACAACTCGACAAAACAGAAATATATTCTAATTCCAACTCCATTTTCAATTTATACAGATTATATATGAGGGCCACAAGAATGTATTTAATGGACAATTAAGGGCAATGGAAACGATTACGAGAGCGTTCAGCTCATCAGCTTGCACCTTCATCGAAGATTTGAAATATCATTCAGACACTTGTAAAGTCTTATCTCAGTACTAACTAACACCCCGCATTCTTTGGAGAGTCAGAGATGGGTCCAAAGTAGTGCCGTTTGTTTCAAGAAGGTCAGTATTAATTGTGCTGAACATCAATTTATTTGGAAGATGATTAATTATATGTGGGATGACCAAGCAGGGATTTAGTATGATTTATTTTACAGATAGTCTATTGGAGAGAAAAATATGGATATATAAAACAACTTTAGCCAGAGTGTGGTGATAATGTAGATCTCGCTACCACAGGGAGTGGTTGAGGCGAATAGTACAGATGCATTTAAGGGGAGGCGAGATAAGTATATGAGGGAGAAGGGAATAGAGGGTTATGCTGATAGAGTTAGATGATGAAGGATGTAAGGAGGCTCAAGTGGAGCATAAACGCCAGCATGGACTAGTTGAGCCGAATGGCCTGTTTCTGTGCAGTATATCCTATGTAATTCTGTGTAACTTACTGGGTTGAACTCTGAGCTTTGTCCCAGCTCCAAATATCACCTTGTAGGAGTCAGCACTCACACGCCGTTACACCCCTCAACAAAAATCCCTTCCTGAACAATGAGTCATCCCCCTCACACATCCCCGATACAAGTTAAGGGCGCCCCGTTGAGTTTCTTGTGGTAGATCATTTCCAAATTACATAATGACAGCGCTGTGAGCCAAATTACATAAAACTGAATTTGATCCATATTTCAATGAACCTGATGGCATGCTTCTCTTTTATGTGCTAAGACATAAAACAAACGCCCTTCAACATCTCACTTACTTGGTATAACTTGGAGCCTGGTCCCAGGTCCAAAGATCATCTTACCAGCAACGTTCACACAGCCTGATATGTTAATACTAAAATCTGCCCCAGCCAGTCATTACATCGCTTGTTATTTCTTAAAGAACCACCTGTTTATTGAATTACATTTTGGAATGTTTACACTTGTCTTTAAATTTGTGATGTGCCAAAAGTTAATCTCTTCCATGCCAAATAACCTTTACATGGAGTTTACAGCACAGAAAGAGACCATTCGCCCCGACTGGTCTATGTCCGTGTTTATGCTCCACACGAACCTCCTCCCAACCTACTTCATCTCACCCTCTCTGCCTAGCCTTCTACTCCTTTCTCCATCGTGTACTTAGCTACCTTCTCCTTAAATGAATCTTTATGCTATTCGCATCAACTACTTCATGTGGTAGTGAGTTCCACATTTCTAACCACGCTCAGGGTAAAGACATTTCTTCTGAATTCTCAATTGGATTTATCAGTGACTATCTCACATTGATGTCCCCTAGTTTTGATCTCCCCCACAAGTTGAAACATCTTCTCTACGTCTACCCTATCCAACCCCTTCATAATGTTAAAGAGCTCAGCCTTCTCTGTTCCAGATAAATGATGAAATGATCCCAGCCTATTCAGTCTTCCTGATAGTTATTATTTTCTGTTAATTTAACGAACCGACGATACTTATTAACAAAACAGTGGTTTGACTATCATCATCATGACAAAAAGATGCAGAATTAAACTTCACTTACTAGGTTGCACGATTAGTTTGGTCCCAGATCCAAATATTAGCTTATTGAGACTATTCACACAGCATTACATACCCGTGCATAAACCCTTTACCTGATGCCAAACATATAGACTATGTACAAAATCAACTGTATGTTACTCTTATGCATTATCAATATTCCAAGTTCAAATATCAACAAGTGTCTCATCTTGCATTATTCCCAGCTTATTTAAATCAATATTAAGTTCAGTCGGTCACACACATTAATGCCACCTCGTTGCAGAATGTAAAACTATAGTTTAATTTTGGCTAGATTTATTTGGTGTCCATTGGCCATCTGTACATTATTTTGACCAAAATTTATAATTTGCTTGCAAACGAATTTGCCTGATTATTTTGAGTAACTATGATTGAGATCTTACCAGGATTAACAATGAGCTTGGTGCCGCTTCCAAATACCATTTTACCATATCCTCCAGAATCCACACAGTAATTTATCCCTTCACAAGAACTCAGGATAGTGGTGGTTCCCTATGTACCACTGTTACATAGGGAATATATATATATGAAAGACTATAATGTTGACAATAATCTTGAATTATGATATCCCAACTCCAATAAGAAGTGGCATAAATGTTCCAATATTGAGGATTAATTGAACATTTAGAGAAGTGATTTGATACAATGTCGGCAGTACAGAAAACGTACACATATAGTAAGTAGACAGACAGTCTTTAGTTATTAATGATTACCTACTTGGCTCAACAGTTAACTTGGTCCCTTTTGCAAAGATAAGCTTGCCACCTTGAGCATTCACACAGCATTGAGTCCTTTAACAAAAACCCCCTTCAGAACAACTTTAGTACATTGCTGCTCTGTCTGGCAGTTATATTTGAATACTTGGTATCACTAAATCCCATTATTGCGAAACTGTCTGTACAAACCATTTTAAATGACCATCGATAATCATTAGGCACATATGACTGTTCTTTTTATTCATTCTCTTCATAACCCAAGCATAACTCATTGCTTGTACATTAAAAAGGTCAGGCTACCATTTATATATCAGTTCACCAGAACTCCCCGAATGCTTCCCAAGTAGTTTTGTATGTGAAACACTCTCTCAGTACTTCTCTGGACTATCAACTTGCATTACATGTTTTAGGCATAGAGTGGAGATCCATCTTACAACTTTCTAACGCACAGGATGGGCTGACAGCAACTGAGCAAAGCTATGATTTCTGGCACTTCCCTCCCAATTTCAGTTGGTTACTTCATTAATGAAAGCTTAGGTTGTGCTATTGCAGTCATGTGTCTTTATTGTCCTGTGGCTAACGTCAATAGCTGGTAAGTAGTTTCCAGATTATGTCTATCATTATAGTCTTTAATATAATTGGCATATTGTATTAAAGACTATCATGCTGGCAATAATCTGCTAACATTTGGAACTTTCTAAATAAAATGGTACAACTAAGTAATAAAAATTGTTAGACATATTGTTCATCGGTAAATGAGAGTAATATTTGATCAAACTTTAAGCCTAAATAAGGAGAACATCGAAGGCACTCACTGAACTAAAGCAATAAAGTTGAGACCATGTCCGGTGGTCAGTTTCCTATGGGCCAATTACTTTATCATTTCTTCCTGATCATTAGCAGACGAGGTAAACTATTTTTGACAAGTTGCTAATGAAAACTAAGCACATTCACCACTGCTAAAATTCTGCTACCACCGTTTAGTTTCTATACATTGCACACTATCTCAAAACTACCCAACAAAGTGGTAATATACATTAATTATAACTCCATTTGCAATTGATGCAGATTACGCAAGGGCCGCAAAAAATGTTTTATGGAAAATTAAGAGCAATGGAAACTATTTCAATGGCATTCAGGTCCTCAGCTTACATCTTCATCGAAGATTTGAAATATCATTCAGACACTTGTAAAGTCTTATCTCAGTACTAACTAACACCCCGCATTCTTTGGAGAGTCGGAGATGGGTGCAAAGTAGTGCCGGTTGTTTCAAGAAACTCAGTATTAATTGTGCTAAACATCAGTTTATTTTGAAGATGATTAATTATATGTGGGAAGACTAAAGAAGAGATTTAATGTGATTTATTTTACAGGTAGTCTATTGGAGAGAAATAACATGGTTATATAAAAGAACTTACTGGGTTGTACTCTGAGCTTTGTCCCAGCTCCAAATATCAGCGTGCCGGTGTTAGTATTCACACACCGTTACACCCCGCAACAAAAATCCCTTCCTGAACAATGATCCATCTCCCTCACACATTCTCGATGCAAATTATCGCCATATCTTTCGCATTTTTGAAGGAGGTCAGTTCCAAAGTACGTAATCATGAGCCAAATCACCTGAAACAGGATTTGATTCATATTTCACGTCATTCCATGCCATGCCTCTCTTCTCTGGTCTAACACATAAAACGCACACCCTGAAACATCCCACTTACTTGGTATAACTTGGAGCCTGGTCCCAGGTCCAAAGATCACCTTCTCAGCAAAGTTCACACAGCCTGATATGCTAATACTAAAACCTGCCCCAGCCAGACATCGCATCATTTGTTATTTCTTAAAAATCTGCACTGCACTAAATCAGTACAAGTTACTGGGCTAACTGACAGCAAATCAGATTAATTCAAAGTGGCGTTTCATGAGAAAACTGCGTTTAAAACAACATTAATAGCTTCGGACCCGAGTTCAACGGCCATCTTTAATCCCTGACATGAACATACCCTGTTCCCTGAAAATATAAAATGCTCAGAAATCTTCGAATTGTAGAAGTTAGTTAAATATGTAAATATTTACGCTTACTCAACGTCACTATGAGTTTAGTCCCTCTTTCAGACATCAGCTTTTACATAGCACGGATTCCTTCAGGAAAACTCAAGCAAGGAGTCCGAACTTCACGACAGTATAACTCTGTTTGTCGATATTACTTGCTTTGTTTTGGTTAGTCCTTGCTCAGACCCAATCAGTTGTTTGCCCAAATGATCCAAATTACTCAATAATCGTCAATTCTTTTCATTAACCAGATTTAAGATCATCCTAAGGTTATAGGCCGTAACATATTTAACTTAATACAGCTTGTGATACTTACTAGGTTCCACAGTTAACTTTGTTCCGCTTCCAAAAGTAAGTTTGCTGTCGCCAGTATAACCCACACAGTGCCATACTCCACAACACAAAGCCTTCAGTTCATTCTGGCTGAAATACCTAACCCAATACAACTCACCGTAGCATCCAGATACAAAATCTGGCAGCAGAGCACTATTAATGAGATTTTATTGATCAATTGCAGCATTACTTTCGAATTCTCGTCCTATATTTCACCTGGCCTATCGTTATATAACCACAATATATCTCACGACTGCGAACTTAAAGATTCTGCACCTCGATCTAATGGTCGAGATAAACAGTCTTATACCTACTTGGTTGTACAGCAAGTTTGGTGCCAGATCCGAATATGAGTTTGTAACTACTAGCATCCTCCCACAGTGACAACCAGATTGACAAAAACTACATTTCTACCGTGAAAGGGATGGGGAGGAATATAATTGAAAGTTTGGGTGCCATTGTTGCCTTAGTTCATCGCAACATCCTATCCAGAAATCATCCAATATAGAAACTGATTTAAATTCGCAAAGTGCAGTGCCAGTTAGCTCTTATCTATGTTTTGTCCCATTACGAAATGCGACCTTATCACTTTCAAAACAATGGACTCCTTCGCACGAAAATTGAAGATGCCAACTGCAAATTCACTTCATTATAATTAGCTGTTGCCAATATTCAATGTTTGCTTTCTTTCAGTTAATCATTAGCCACACACAGTAAAGGGAATGGATGTAACGTTTTCCCCTTTGTTCATTATCGGGTGCAACATCTTAACCTATGCAAAATTCTCAGAAGTCTCAGTAAATGTTATCCCCGGGTTTACGTCCAGTTATATGAATAATGAATGACCATTTACAACACTTACTTGGTTCCACAGTTAATTTCGTCCCATTTCCAAAAATCAGTTCGCTACCGCTGCTATAACTCACACGCTAACATATTTCATAACACAAACCCTGGCTGCAGTCCCATTTGGCGGCATACCCTGCTACGACTTCTAATTTTAGGTGATCTGAGAATATGTTCTGGTTGCAAAACATTCCAGTCTAACACTATGGGCTCAGTTGAAATCTCCTTTTCTACTGCCGAATTTAACCTGAGCTAACTTCACATATTATATGAAGACTGCGTTCTCTCATCTACACCATAACACTTTCAATCCTAACAGAACCCAGCACAGTTCATCTTTAACTAATTTTGCTACAATTGAGTAAAGAATAGATTGATGAACTCCTCATGTTCAATACTATCCCATATGCCAGTTAATGATATTGGCCAGACATATGGTCAATGCTGTGACATAACATTTTAGTTACATTTCTCAATGGTACCCCTTTTTGCTTCTTAATCGACCTTTTACAATGTTAAAACGATTGTATCTATGTTGTTTAATGTAGTTTCTAACCATTCCCATTTGCACTTCCAAATTTCGCTGGTCGGTGTAAATTTATACATCTCTTGTAAGCACCACTTACTCCAAATATAAACAGTTCCATACTCACTTGGAATTACAGTGAGTTTGGTCCCGGTCCCGAATATGAGCTTATAACCACTTCCATCCTTCCCACAGTGACAACTTGATTCACAAAAACCCCTCTTGCTATCAAGTGATGTGTCATCACGATGCACACTATTAGGCATAGCGTGCAGATACGAAAAAATAGCCGATTTCCATTGAGTTGTCTCCATGATAGTGATGGGAACCTCGATCACATTATTAACTGAAGGGATCATACTGATAGTTTTCGATGTTACAATCATTTTTTACAAAACCTCGCTATACATAACTAACAACTGACGAGTTAGCGTGATTTAGCATTAATGAACAACACGGAACAGGCTTACTTTCAAACGCTAGCTCAGGTGATTGCGTTTGGGTATCCGAAGCTCATTAAAGAAAACCTGCCCTTTAACCTAATGTGGTCCACTTTTGACGACATTTCAACAATCAGTTATAATAAGAGATGCAATATTTAAACAGTGATGTTAGAATAACTCCAATTGCTTGATTTCCTTCTGATTTATCCTCGATACTTCACTATACACATTGTCCGCAGTAACGCTGTAGCAACCTTTGTTTGAGAGCTATTTTCACCGTACAGAGAAATAATATTACATAAATTGGTATATTGATGTACCTTTTATTTAAATGCACAAAAGTTAACACCAATATTGAATCAATGGTGTTTCTATTTATTTCCAAATCCCTTTTGAATGTTATTGTTGAATCTGCTTTCACCACCCTTTCAGGTAGTGCATTCAGATCATAACAACTCGCTGCATAAAAATAATTTCTCCTCATTATCCCCTCTGCTTTTTTTGCCAATTATCTTAAATCCTCTGGTTACCGACTCTCCTGTCAATTGAAACAGTTTCTCCTTATTTACTCTGTCAAACCCCTTCATAATTTGGAACAGCTCAAGTAAATCTACCTTATTTAATGAGAATCTATTAAAATAAGTTAAGAACCTAAGAAATAGGAGCAGGAGTCGGCCATTTGGCCCCATCGAGCCTGCTCCACCATTCAATAAGATCATGGCTGATCTTCTACCTCAACTCCACTTTCCTGCACTGTCCCCATATCCCTTGATTCCCTTAATATCCAAAAATCTATCGATCTCTGTCTTGAATATATTCAACGACTGAGTCTCCACAGCCCTCTGGGGCAGAGAATTCCAAAGATTCACCACCCTTTGAGTGAAGAAATTTCTCCTCATCTCAGTCCTAAATGGCCGACCCCTTATTCTGAGACTGTGACCCCGTGTTCTAGACTCCCCAGTCAGGGGAAACATCCTCCCTGCATCTACCCTGTCAAGCCCTGTAAGAATTTTGTATGTTTCAATGAGATCACCTCTCACTCTTCTAAACTCTAGAGAATATAGGCCTAGTCTACTCAATCTCTCCTCATAGGACAATCCCCCCATCCCAGGAACCAGTCTGGTGAACCTTCGTTGCACTCCCTCTGCGGCAAGTATATCCTTCCTTAGGTAAGGAGACCAAAACTGTACACAATACTCTATTTGTGTGGTCTCATCAGGGCCCTATATAATTGCAGTAAGACATCTTTACTCATATACTCAAATCCTCTTGTAATAAAGGCCAACATACCATTTGCTTTCCTAATTGCCGAAGTTAACAATATTTTATTAAACCGTGCACCTGTAAGTACCACTTGAACAATTGATTGTTACTGTTGATTGTATTCAACAATACGCTATCTTACTTACTGGGTGCTACAGTCAGTCTGGTCCCATTTCCAAATATCAGTGGAGTTACTCCACCTGCATTCACACAACGCCTAACGCCTGCACAAAAACCTTTCTAGTCAACTCTTTAGATAGTTACTCAGTTAGTATCTTTTGCTGTCCAAATAAATCGGCAAAATTTCATCAACTTTGCTTCCAACTTCCATCCCTCCCGTACCTTCGCACCGTCCATCTCCAACTCATTCCTTCTCTTCCTCGGCTCCTCTATCTCCATTTCTGGGGATAGGGTCGCCAGCAATGTCTACTGCAAAAGTCACTTCCTCTCCAGAACGCACTTTATACTTCAACAAACCTATTTACTTATGCTTTATGTTTTATAAATTATTTCAGTAAATATACAGTTATGTCTTGCTTCGTTTTACTTGAAGTTTCTGACATGCTTGCAACAAGATCAGCAAATTCGACACCAGGTCAAGAATATTGATGAATTGCGATTTCAAAGACTTACTGGGTGCCACGATTAACTTGGTTCCTGGTCCAAATGTTAGCTTCCCGATTCCTCCTCCAGCATTCACACAGTACCAATCACCGGTACAAAAACCCCTTCCTGCTATTTTGATGTCGGGAGGACGTTTCTGCCGTTGATAACTAGACACTTTTATCGTCCGCAACAATTTCAAGACAAAACGATTCAAGTGACTTAATTCTATGTATTATCCCCCAACCTATTCCTGTCCTCAAAAGTGCTAGCGTCCTCCTTAAAACCCGCAATATAGACATTTTTTAAAGTTTGCAACATTATTCCAAACCATTGTTATTGGTCTGCACTTATCAACCCAGCCGTTGGCGAAAGGCCACATTATTCCCCTAATAACTTGCCCAATTGTGGGAAGAGCAAAACTAGAGGTCATTATTATAAGATAATCACCAAGAAACCCAATGGGAATTCAGAAGAAACTTCTTTACCCAGAGAGTGGTGAGAATGTGGAACTCGCTACCACAGGGAGTGGTTGAAGCGAATAGTAGAGATACATTTAAGGGGAGGCTAGACAAGCTTATGAGGGAGAAGGGAATAGAGGGTTATGCTGATAGATTTAGATGAGGAAAGACGGGAGGAGGCTCGAGTGAAGCATAAACGCCGGCATGGACTGGTTGGGTCGAATGGCCTGTTTCTGTGCCGTATATCCTATGTAATCCTATGCAACTCTATATGCACAACTTGACAATTCACCTCAAGTAACAATATATCATGTAAACACAACAAAACAGTAAGCATCGAAGATTTCAAGATATTAAGGGGAACTGATCGGGCAGATAGAGAGAAACTATTTTCGCTGGTTGGGGAATCTAAACTAGGGGACATAGTCTAAAAGTTAGAGCCAGGCGTTTCAAGAGTGAAGTTCGGAAACACTTCTACACGCAAAGGGTTGTAGAAGTTTGGAACTCTCTTCCTCGAACAGCAGTTCATGCTGGGTCAATTGATAATTGTAAATCTGAAATTGATATATCTTTGTTAACCAAAGGTATTCAGGGAAATGGGGCAAAGGCGGGTATATGGAGTTTGGTCACAGATCAGCCATAATCTCAATGAATGGCGGAACAGGCTCGAGGGTCTAAATGACCTCCTCCCGTTCCTATGTTCCTATGTTCATTGTTTTATAGTGACGCTATCTTATTTGTTAATTTAACAAACGGCAACACACTTACTGGGTTCTACAAATAGACTGGTTCCTTTTCCAAATGTTAGCTTTTCCAGCCCTCCTCCATAATCGCACAGTGGGATATGCCTTAACAAAAACCTGTTGTACTCAACTGCATCACCTGTTGAACCACAATGTATCGTCTTTTCTACACCCATCGCGTGCTGTTACTTTTAAATTACACACTATTTCTCCCTCATATTCTAATATAATGCCATTCGAATTATGCAATATCTTTGAGTACACAATTATACGGGGAACAAGCACACTAGATTGTTAAGATGTTGTCAAAATATTTGCAGAGGTCAAAAAATAATCAAAAAGAGTGATGTCCTGGAAAAATATTATAATGTTAAGTTAGGATGCTGTGACATTGTATCAGTAGTGATTGGAAGCTCGAATCCTAGTAAAATATCGATTTCAGTGTTGATTGGCCATAACTACTGTTTATTTCCCCCAAGTCTAGGTTCATGATATTACACTTCATATAAAATACAAGACAATAATTTAATACAAACCCTCTCTCAGTATTACGAGTTGTTGGAGATTGTAGACTTAAAAAACAAATCTTTCAGATACATGTTGCTGGCAGAAAACGCCAAGATTTCAATAATGATACGTTGTTGAACAATATTTCTACTGTTAATTTAGTTCTTATTCCTTATCCGACCTTTCTGATTCCTATTCTAACGCTCACACCATATTTATTTTTAACAAATATAATCACTCCACAATACGCATGCATAAGCTTGTGTTTATGAACAGCTAACCACAGGAATACATGGCGACATGTTGTCAGCCTTAGAAAATAACAAGGTTTACACATGTTGCAGTGCCAATCAGTATATCAAATCTACCTCAGAAGCTCCATTTTCAAAGGATATTCGTCTCATTATCACCCGTGGCAGGTAATCGTGCATGCTAATCATTCAATTTAAAAAAATCTAATTGCATTGCATTCTTTTCTTAACTTTGTATCTTTTAGAGGGCATACAGTATTAAGATTAACCTGACTTCAACTCTGTTTGGTACAGGTTAACGACTCACTGCAAATCCAGCCTGTAGTCCTTCTAAATGTCAATTTATTTAGCTGAATCGTGATTCTAAGAGAAAACCCACCCCAGGTTTATAAATTCATGTTTTCCTTTTTGTTAGATGAATGAACCCACTCTGAAAAGTTATCACAAACCACACAACAGTTTCCGATCAATAATATTGCCTTAACTCAGAATCTTGTAATAAAACATTAAATGGCATTGCAGACACTTCAATGCACTTTGTTGGTACTCACTCGGTATCACAACGAGTTTAGTTCCAGTTCCAAAAGTGAGCTTCTGAGCTCCTCCAGTATTCACACACCAATAAACATCCTAACAAAAACTCACCCTCGTTGGACACACTTATTCTTCACACCCATTCCCTGCCTAAACCTCTCCGCCTCGCTATCTCTCTTTCCTCCTTTAAGACGCTCCTTAAAACTTACCTCTTCAGAACATAGAAAAATACGAGCAGGAGTCGGCCATTCGGCCCTTCGAGCCTGCTCCGCCATTCAATATGATCATGGCTGATCCTCTATCTCAATACCACATTCCCGCTCTCTCCCCATACCCCTTGATGCCCCTTGTGTCTAGAAATCTATCTGTCTCCTTCTTAAATATATTCAGCCTTCTGTGGTAGAGAATTCCACAGGTTCACCACCCTCTGAGTGAAGAAATTTCTCCTCATCTCAGTCCAAAATGTCCTACCCCGTATCCTGAGACTGTGACCCCTCGTTCCAGACAGGGGAAACATCCTCCCTGCATCCAGTCTGTCTAACCCTGTCAGAATTTTATACGTTTCAATGAGGTCCCCTCTCATTCTTCTAAACTCTAGTGAATACAGGCCTAGTCGACCTTTGACCAAGCTTTTGGTCACCTGGCCTAATTTATCCTTATGTGGATCAGTGTCAATTTTTTTTGTCTTAAAATAATCCTGTGAAGCGCCTTGGGACGTTTTACTACGTTAAAGGCGCTATATAAATACAAGTTGTTGTTGTTGTGTTTATTCTACTGTGAATTCTGCAGTCAGGGAGAGCAGAATAATATATTGTCCATATGAGTTATTACTTTATTTCCGAGCATCGGTGTTTTAACTAGAAGTCTTTGAAGATTAATTGTTGGCGTTGCTTTATTATACTATCACAGAAATACACTGCAGACTTTCGTATTATTTTGCCTTGACCTGCATTAAAGGTGTTCTATAAATACAGGTTCTGATAAAAGGCACAGTGGAAACTGGACAGTGTCCAACCATTGACTCCTTCAGTAACTGCTTGTAGAGATCGATGGAAGCAAAGGGTTGAACACACCTTTTCCTGGCTTCCATCGATCTCGACAACCAGTTGGATTCTCCAGAGATCCAGACAATGTTTCAACTGGGATGTACACACGCTGCGATGTTTCAAAACCTGGTTTACTGTACCTAATCAGATATTATATACTCAATGGACATTTCAGTACTCACTGGGTTCCACGAGTAACTTGGTGCCACTTCCAAATGTTAGCTTGTTAGCTCCACCACCAGATGTCACACAGCGTTACACGCCATTGCAAAAAATACCATCGGTCCATGCGGATCTGGGACCTTATCACTGGTGCTGCCCATCCAGACTTTGAAAAGGCTTTGTCACACTTAGATAATAATTCTATCTTTTGGACTTATAGGGGGGGGGGGGGGGGGAGTGCAAATCGGATATAGACTGCGAAGTTATCACACCGATAAATGCCCCGTCTGGTATGAAGTTACCGACTTCAATAGCACTGAATATCGGGCGTGTCGTATAATGTGCGGCAAAAGCGATGCCGCCTCTTTCGCGTCTCCGCCGAGGTCTAATCTCACCCCAAACTCTTCTGCAGTTAACCCGGGCACCTAATTCAACCTGATCCTGTCAGCAGTTATTAACTTGCAAGCTATGCCTAGAAATAACTCTTTTCTGTACATTTTTAATTGACCAACCCTCTGCACAATGCCGTTGTCTATATTCTACCGGGACCAAACTGACTCCACTAAGTGGAATATTATATAGCACTTACAATGGAAAGAGAATGTAAGGGCTACAATTTCTCCCAATGTCGTTGCCAAAGACAGATAGATCATGATTCTGGGCAATGCACTTACTCGGTTCAACAGTAAGTCTGGTCCCAAGTCCAAATATCAGCTTGAATCCCGTTGCATCTGTCACACAGCATTCAGTCTCATGACAAAAACCTCCTCATTTATGATAAGCTGCCATTTCCGTGTTATTGTAATAAGATAATAAGCCCATTGAATATTTGCTTTAGAAAAAAAAACACTTTAACTTGTTCACATTTCGTATTAATGACAATCGTCATCCTATATGACTGTTCAGTTTTGTATCGGTCTTGTCTATTATCTCATGTTTTTTCTCTCTCTCCACCATTCTTTCGTGATAGGGATGCAAAAGAATATAAAACTGACTTACTCCCATCTCTTGCTAGTGTTTTGTAAGTTTATGTGTATTTCCTGCAATGTTAAAGATGTACAGGGATGGTTGGAACTGCAGAAGCAACTATTCCCACTATCAAATATGTAATGCAAGCCTCAAGCGATTTCAGCCAATATTCGTCCCATTATTAAATACATAATACGTTCGGATACTCACTTGGCTCCACTGTAAGTTTCGTTCCTTTCCCAAAGGTTAGCTTAGTAACGCCTGAAGTTGCCCACAGCGTTGCTCTCCCTAACAAAAACCTCAGCCCCCGACTGCATTAGCACACGCCTAGCAATTGTCGTCTCCAAGTTCACAATCACACAATTAATCTACTTCATTTGGAAAAAAAAACCTAAAATGTTACACTTAGATATTTATATTGATTAATTGATTCGCTTTCTGCTCCCGAAAATTCGGGTTATCCTTTTCTTCCACTTTTGTTATTCGGGGTCAGGATCAAACAGTTTCATGCGAAACCGAGCAAAGTTGTTTTATTCCCCCCTCTATACATCGGAAAGGGCTACGGGGATAGAGCGGGGGAATGGGACTGACTGGATTGCTCTACAGAGAGCCGGCACGGACTCGATGGGCAGAATGGCCTCCTTCTGTGCCATTATTACTCTATGACTCCTCTATCTATCCTCCGGACATCTACAAACTATTCCAACTACGGACACCATAGTTGTACTCCAATGTTCAACATACTCCATAAAGGTATTACATCGGGACAATTAACTTATTTCACAATGGAAATAGTCAGAATCCATAGCTAGAAAACTCACTGGGTTCCACAGTTAACTTGGTTCCACTTCCAAGTATCAGCTTGCTGATGCCTCCTGCTCCATAGTTCACACGGCCTTTAACCCCTTCACAAAAACTATTGCATACAGGCGGAAGCAAAGATCTGAAAGCTGTTTCTGTTCCGTAGTGGGGCTTAATTTTGATTCTTTCCGCAGCACTTAGAGAGAAAAGATAAACATGCGAAGCCTTCGCCTTGTCCATCAACCCCCTCCCGCCACACAACCATCCAACTTTTCAGGTTGAGTTGCAGTGTTCGTGGCAGTGGCGGGTTTTTACTTCGCTAATAGCGAATTTTCTGAAGTTCCTGTCGCTGTTTTGGCATAGTCAATAAAAATCGAATTTAGAATGACGAGTATAGTGCTCCAATTCATAGAATCATAGAATCATAGAAATTTACAGCACGGAAGGAGGCCATTTCGGCCCATCGTGTCCGCGCCGGTCGACAAAGAGCTCTCCAGCCTAATCCCACTTTCCAGCACTTGGTCCGTAGCCCTGTAGGTTGCGGCACTTCAAGTGCATATCCAAGTACTTTTTAAATGTGATGAGGGTTTCTGCCTCTATCACCCTTTCAGGCAGTGAGTTCCAGACCCCCACCACCCTCTGGGTGAAAAGATTTCTCCTCAATCCCCTCTAATCCTTCTGCCAATTATTTAAAATCTTTGCCCCCTGGTTATTAACCTCTCTGCTAAGGGAAATAGGTCCTTCCTATCCACTCTCTCTAGGTCCCTCATAATTTTATACACCTCAGTAAGGTCTCCCCTCAGCCTCCTCTGTTCCTAAGAAAACAACCACATCCTATCAAATCTTTCCTCATAGCTAAAATTCTCTACTCCTGGCAACATCCTTGTAAATCTCCTCTGTACCCTCTCTAGTGCAATCACATCTTTCCTGTAATGTGGTGACCAGAACTGCACACAGTATTCTAGCTGTGGCCTAACTAGTGTTTTATACAGTTGAAGCATAACCTCCCTGCTCTTATATTCTATGCCACGACTAATAAAGGCAAGTATCCCGTATGCCTTCTTAACCACCTTATTTACCTGTCCTGCTACCTTCAGGGATCTGTGGACATGCACTCCAAGGTCCCTTTGTTCCTCTACACTTCTCAGTGTTTTACCATTTATACTGTATTCCCTTGCCTTGTTAGCCCTCCCCAAATGCAGTACCTCACACTTCTCCGGATTGAATTCCATTTGCCACTGTTCTGCCCGCCTGACCAGTCCATTGATATCGTCCTGCAGTCTACAGCTTTCTTCTTCATTATCAACCACACAGCCAATTTTAGTATCATCTGCAAACTTCTTAATCATACCCCCTATATTCAAGTCAATTCCTTAATGTGACGGTTTAACTTTGATAATTTAATATATATATATCTCGATAGTCATATACTTCTTGTCAGTCTACAATTAGCAAATTAGAAGCACAGTAATGCAATTCAGACCAGCCTGTCGTTAGCTTAGAAATATAAATGTTTGACCTCATTATACACTTAAAAATATCATTTCTAAAACCATTTGCCAATACGTGTATGCTTTTTCAAATAAAGGTTGTAATGTCTCATGTTAAGCGATTATTTGATTAATCAAAGAATGTATATGAAGACACGTAACATTTTTGCTCGTTTTTTAAAAAAACGGTGCCACTAAAATATCACGGGAGAGGATTACATGCTAAGTACTAACCCTCCCGTACCTATCCCGATTGGCTATACTTCATGTCTATGACTTTGATTCATTTTTCACTTCAATTTTTCCTATTCATTCACGGGATGTGAGCGTCGCTGGCAAGGTCAGCATTTATGGTCCATCCCTAATTGCCCGAGAATTAATTTAACAAAAAAACATTTGTGTTTACACAGAGAAATTCTAAACATATTGCAAATGACAACTTACTTGGCTGGACAGTCAGTCTAGTTCCATTTCCAAATGTGAGTTTGCCTACTGATCCAGTATTCACACAGTGCTAAACCGCTTGACAAAATCTATCCCGCAGTAGGTATAAAGGCATCTGCATTAACATTCACTAGCTTAGCGACACTACCCAGCATTTATTGCCCATCCCTAATTGCCCTTGAGAAGGTGGTGGTGAGCCGCCTTCTTGAACCGCTGCAGTCCGTGTGGTGAAGGTACTCCCACAGTGCTGTTAGGTAGGGAATTCCAGGAATTTGACCAAGCGACGAAGAAGGAACGGCCGATAAATTTCCAATTCAGGATGGTGTGTGACTTGGAGGGGAACTTGGAGGTGGTGGTGTTCCCATGCGCGCTACAGAATTGGCGAGCAAAATAATTCTATTGTGTGGATGCTGATATCACGCTATCATACACAGTACTTACTTGGTACCACGGCCAATGTGGTCCCTGGGCCAAAGATGAGCTTGTTCCCTGCACCTCCAGACGCCACACATCGATAAACACCCGAACAATAACCTCAACTACACCTCACCTTCGCCTATCATTGCTCCTCTTGATTTACAACCAAGAACCTCAGCCTTACCATTCTATTCACTGGCACATCCAATCGCACATTTCACATCCCAGTAATATGGCTATCGATTGTATCAGAAATTATAATGGTATCACCTGCAATATACGACTATTCATTCTATCAATGCTACTAACCACCCAACAGATCGACCTCCAACGCTAAGCCCTAATTAAGTTATTTTGCACTAATCTTTCTTGTTTGATGTGCATGTATTTACGTAACTTTCGCCCGTTTAAATCCCAAATGTTGCCAATAAGTCTAAAACCGATGAGGGACAGTCAGCGCACATTTATCACCGTTTTCAATATTTTTCTTCTTCTCGCCATAACTATAACAATAGGTGAAACCTTTACAGGGAGCATTTGACGTTTGAATAATTGCCATGAAATTATTTTCCGATACTTACTGGGTTCTACTAATAATTTCGTCCCGCTTCCGAATATTAACTTGCCAGCTGCTCCTCCAGAATTCACACAGTGTTAAAGATACTTACAAAAACCCCCATCGGCGCACAGGACGTCTAATGTAGAATCTTACAGCACAGAAAGAGGCCATGCGGCACATCGTGCCTGTGCTGGCTCTTTGAACGAGCTGTACAATTAGTTCTTTCCCTACATAGTCCTGCAAATTTGTATCTTTACAATTACTTCATCGGTACACGGGATCGAACCGGTGACCTTGGCATCAATAAGCAACATGCTCTAACCAACTGAGCCAACCGGCCGCAAGAACGCTTTCCAGTTGCATTTTCCAATATTTGTCTTTTTGTTATTCCTCTTAAGCCATAAAGCAGTAAATTGTAATTCTATGCGACTGGTCCAATATAGGCATTTGGTGAGAGACTGTTCCGTTTTGAATTAATTGAGCAAGTTAGTACCATATGTCCACTATCGTGTCTGAATTTGACCCGGTATTCAGATCCTTCAGCTGCACAGCATCTCCCCTAAAAGATAATGATGCATCAGTGCTAACGTTTATTACTTTCCCCCCCAGTATTTTAGAATGATTTTGCCACAGGACTCAATCATTGTGCAATGAGGAAGGGAGGTTAGAATTATACTTGTATTAATTCGATCTCAATTTAACGGCGCCAAATGCAGTTTATGCTTTTATAAAAGTACTTCATCCTTTCCCTGGTTTTTTTTTTACCGGTTGTCAGTCAAGTATCGCTTAATGTTTGAGAAACATATCATGTGATTTCCCATGGATCTCTGATATGGGAGACCTAGTTACGATTTCGTTACACATAACACACAAATAAATCTTATTTCAGTATTGTCATAATTGTCAATTGTGTTCATTATGCTATTCTCATCCTTGCTACTGGACAAACGTGGTTTGTTAAGAAATACAAGCAATAACATGGACTTAATCTGGGTTAAGAAGAAGGCTCACCACCATCTTTTCAAGGGCAACTAGAAATGGGCAATAAAGACTGGCCTGGCTAGCGACGCCCACAGCCCCAGAATTAATTCAAAAACATTGGTGTTGAGAGAGCGAAATGCTGAACAAATTGCAAATGCCAACTTACTCGGCTGGACAGTCAGTCTAGTTCCACTTCCGAATGTGAGTTCCATTGCTGATCCAGTATTCACACAGTGCTAAACCGCTTGACAAAATCTATCCCACAGCAGGTATAAAGACATTTGCATTAACAGTCACTCGAGTGCTACTCTTTTTTTTAAAGGGACTTATTGCCTGCTCTCGTTTTTTAATCAGTCTATTGTGTCAGCGGAGAATCCACATTTAATGGAACGCAACAAAACGTGTTAAAGCAGTTTTCAACAAGTTCTTGACGCATTACTTACTGGGTTCGACTGACACCTTCGTCCCGCTTCCAAACGTTAGCTTACTACCTGCGTAATTCTCACAGTGCCAAATTCCATGACAAAAACTATATTGGTGGATAGCTTGTTTATACTTAACGACGTTGGAACACAGGGTCATAGAAACAGGAATGTGCTACACAGCCCCTGAGCCTGTTCCATCATTCTATTCGGTGCTGGCTGATCCGTACCTCAACTCAACTTACTGCCCTCGCTCCATATCTCTTGGTACCCTTACCTAACAAGGAATATAGGAACAGGAGTAGCTCATTCAGCCCCTGACAACTCTAACAGCAATCTATCGATCACAGCCTTTAAAAGTGAAATTCGCCCAGCAGCTGGTGTATTTTGCTGAGGAGATTTCTAAATTTCCACTGCCCTTTGTGTGAAAAATGTGCCGCCTGATTTCATTCCTAAAAGGCTTGGCTCTAATTTTAAAATTATGCCTCCTTGTTCTGGATTTCCCCATCAGAGCAAATAGATTTTTTTCTGCATCTTTCGAATGCCTTTATGGTTTCAGCACCTCGATTAGATCAACCCGTCAACCTTCTGAACTCCAGGCAAGTTTATACCAGCGATATTCGTAACTTACCTCTTTGAGCCCCGATATCATTCTGCTGAATCTGCACTGTACTGTACTGTAGCCCCTGCCAAGGCCAATGTATCCTCCCTAAGGTGCAGTGCCCAAAACGGGTACGGTAGCAGAGTGGTTATTTTACTGGACTAGTAAACCAGAGACCTGGATTAATGATCTGATAGGCGTGAGTTCAAATCCCACCACGGGCAACTGGGGAATTTAAATTCAATTAATTAAATAAAACTGGAATTAAATTCTAGCATCAGTAATGGTGACCATGAATACTACCAGATTGTCCTAAAAACCCATCTAATGTCCTTTAGGGAAGAAAATCTGCCGTCTTTACCTGGTCTGGTCTATATGTGACTCCAGACCCACAGCAATGTGGTTGATTTTTCTGCGGTTCAAGAAGGCGGCTCGCCACCACCTTCTCCAAGGGCAATTAGGGATGGGCAATAAATGCCAACCTTGCCAGTGACTCCCACATAAAATTTAAAAAAACCTGAATGCAGTACTCCAGATAGGGTCTGACCAAGGCTCAGTACAATTGAAGCAAAACTTTCTTCACGTGTGTTCTTCCAGACCCTGTGAGATAAAGGCCAGCATTCCATACGCCTTTTTGATTACTTTACCCCATCTTAGTCCGGCTAGCTCCCGTTTTAACTTCCTGCTACCATCCACACAAGTGACCGTGCCTCCTAACACAGTGTCATCTCAAACGTGGAAATGCAATTCTCCATCCTTTCATCCAAGTCAATAATATATATGGTAAAAAAAAGTTGAGACCCCAGGACAGGGTGGTGGTTTCTGTGCATTTTTCTTAGCATGTTCTAATGCATGCTTTTTTCAAATCTCATTTCAATTTGTGGTCTGGGAGACAGACAGAAATAAAAGCAATTCAGAGTGCAAATATATCAATAACTGGATAGCTATACCTTCTGTCTGTTGATCGCTCTCCTTATAATTAACAACATTTACTGAAGCTCACCTATTTGTTTTTTGTTCAAAAGCAAATAAAGCGTCTAAATATTCCCAAATATGAACGGCTACTTACTGGGCTCCACGATCAGCTTGGTCCCGCTGCCAAAGCTTTGCCTCCCAGTACCCGTTCCAAATCTCACACAGTCGTTCACAAGGTGACAGAAACCTTCCCCACGACGCTCACTGTCTAACAGGAGTTTTCGATATCCTTCGGCGTCGCTTACACGATCAGATATTTGGGTCACCTTTTACCCTCATTAACAATGATGGGGAAGAATTGCTCTGTTCGCTATGTGTAACGCGATAAGCAGGCACGCGTCATTCGGCTAAAGTTAGCGACCGGAGCAATCTCCAACAATAGCAACTTGTATTTAGATAGCGCCTTTAACGTAGTAAAACGTCCCAAGGCGCTGCACAGGAGTATTTTAAGACAAAAAATTTGACACCGAGCCACATAAGGATAAATTAGGGCAGGTGACCAAAAGCTTGGTCAAAGAGGTAGGGTTTTAAGGAGCGTCTTAAAGGAGGAAAGTGAGGTAGCGAGGCGGAGAGGTTTAGGGCAGGGAATTCCAGAGCTTGGGGCCTAGGCAACAGAAGGCACGGCCACCAATGCTGGAGCGATTATAATCAGGGATGCTCAGGAGGGCAAAATTAGAGGAGCGCAGATATCTCTGGGGGTTGTGGGGCTGAAGGAGATTACAGAGATAGGAAGGGGCGAGGCCATGGAGGGATTTGAAAACAAGGATGAGAATTTTGAAATCGAGGCGCTGCTTAACCGGGAGCCGATGTAGGTCAGCAAGCACAGGGGAGATGGGTGAACTGGACCTGGTGTGAGTTAGGACACGGGCAGCCAAGTTTTGGATGACCTCAAGTTTACGGAGGGTGGAAGATGGGAGGCCAGCCAGGAGTGCGTTGAAATAGTCAAGTCTAGAAATACATGTATGGTGTTGCTTTACATAGCGTTCTGAGATATTACATAGAATTACACAGAGTCTACAGCGCAGGAACAGGCCGGCGTTTATACGCCACCCCTCTTCATTTAACTCTATTCTTCCATAGTTATGCTTTAAGCTGAGCGGCAAGACTCGTCGAAAGAATTATGTTGTGTTTTCGAAACGTTTAGGAACGCCTTTAGCGCTTTCCCTTCGCCCAATTGCATTCATTTATTTTTCTTAGTTTTTACCTGCAACTTTCCAGGATTGCAACAATTTCCCTGTAAAACAAAATCTAACCTGTGGCTACATGTTTGCAATATGATAAGGATATACTTACTGGGCAATACCGAGAGTTTAGTTCCATCGCCGAATATAAGCTTGAAGCTCCCACTTTGAGTCACACAGTATCACAATACAGGACAAAAACCGCCCCGCCAGATAACTGCACGCAAGCATCCATCTGCATCTCCCCATTATCTACATCTCTCCTTGCATTCATCTATCACCTTATTTGTCTTAATTTTGGTTTCCAACCTAATCTCGATTCTAGCAAGTCAGTCACGCCGTCTTCATACGCGTTAAGAAATATATTAACTGATGTTTGATTACGAAGTGTTCAAACTTTAAAAACAAACTCACGTCCTGTACATTTCAAAATGCAATTCGGCTTTAATTCTAGACAACACAGGAGAGCTACATTATAATTTACCTCAGTCAATGCTGCACTATCAGTTTTGTACACATTGAATGAATGAGAAGTAATATTAATAAGATTGTTATTTGAAATAAGCGTAATAGTCAGTTATGCTTCATTCACTAAAAGTAACGTTATGCTATAATTTATATAAAGTTGAATGGATGATTTTACATTATGTCTATCAGCCTATTATTTGTTTGATAAATGTAGGTGGAAATCGTTCTCTCAACGATGGAGTTGGGACGAAAGATACTGCTTAGCGTCTCATTAAATAAAGCAATTAGAATACTCACTAGGCATACATACAGTTCCATCCCATATGAAATAGATAAAGACACCTGAGCTATAGCCGGACGCATAGTTGATCTCCACACACTGTACCTTACACTTGTTGTTTTACAATAACATTTCTATTCATCATTTTTCTGTTTTCTTGAAATCGCACATTATCGTAATTAATCACACACACACACGAACAGAAACATTCTTGATATTATCAACATTATTCCGAGAAGTCTCTGTTCCTCCAAGTCCCGTTCACACAACATCCCTGTGCTCGCTGACCTACATTGGCTCCTAGAGGTCTATAAAATGATGAAAAATGTTGAAAGAGTGGATACAGAGGGAATGTTTCCACTTGTGAGGAAGAGCATAACTCGAGGCCATCAATATAAGATAGTCACCAAGAAATCCAATAGGGAATTCAGAAGAAACTTCTTTACCCAGAGAGTGGTGAGAATGTGGAACTCGCTACCACAGAGAGCGGTTGAAGCGAATAGTATCGATGCGTTTAAGGGGAGGCTAGACAAGCAGATGAGGGAGAAGGGAATAGAGGGTTACGCTGATAGATTTAGATGAGGAAAGACGGGAGGATGCTCGAGTGGAGCATAAACGCCGGCATGGACTGGTTGGGCCGAATGGCCTGTTTCTGTGCCATATATCCGCTATAATCCTATGGTCCAGTTACAGCTCAATTTAAAAATTCTCATCCTTGATTTCAAATCCCTCCATGACCTCGCCCCTCGCTATCTCTCTAACCTCCTCCAGCCCCGCAACCCTCTGAGATATCTGAGCTCCTCTAATTCTGGCCTCTTGTGTGCATCCCCCACTTCTTTCGCCCCAACTTTGGCGGCCGCGCCTACAGCCTTCTAGGTCCTAACTCTGGAATTCCCTCCCTAAACATCTCAGCCTCTCTACTTCTCTTCCTTGAAGACTCTACTTAAACCCTACCTCTTTGACCAAGCACCCGCTGCTAATATGGCCTACTTTGGCTCGGTGTTATTTGTTGTCAGATTTCGCTTTCTGTGAAGTGACCTGGGGCGTTTTACTACATTAAAGGCGCCATATAAATGCACGGTCTTTATGATGTTGTACTTACTGGGTACTACAGACAATTTGGTCCCGTTTCCAAAGGTGAGCCCGTAACCTGCTCCTTGATTCACACAGTAACTAACACCACAGCAAAAACATAAGCAGCAGACACCATGCCAATGGTAATAGCATTGCTGTCAATGACTTGATGAATGCGAGAACGATAGTGATATAGATGCAACTGGAAATTATAGGGCGGCCTTAAAGACTTCAGGACGCCTCAATGCGCTTCAAAGCCAAATGAAGTACTTTTTTCTGAAGTGTAGCAATAATAATTATCATCATCGCCCACATTACCATCTTCATCAGCTGCTTCCTAACATTTTGGATTTGGCCCTGTTTATGTGCGACATTATTATTGATGTTTCACTGAATTCTAATGTACATTTCGGACCAACAGTTCCACTGGGTGTAATTCCAACTGTGGGCGATAGAGTAAAACGGGCGCTCTCGGGTTAGCCGTCCGCAGTACGTCCGCCCGACTTCGCCTTTCATTGACTTTAATGGGAAGGAAAATCAGGCGAGGCGTATAACGGGCGTCAGATTCTAGATCGCCTATTTTACCCCATCGAGCAAAGTTAAAATTACCCCCGTTGTGTGCACAGATATCGATAGAAAGACAAGGACAGTGGCGCATCCATACCTCCCACTTACAAGTTCAGAGCCTCACACACCGGCACTTCTTAATGCTTCTTCCTATTGCTTTACCACAACAACGGCAACTTGTATTTATATAGCGCCTTTAACGCAGTAAAACGTCCCAAGACGCTTCACAGGAGCGTTGTCAGATAAAATTTGACACCGAACCACATAAGGAGATATTAAGGCAGGTGACCAAACGCTTGGTCAAAGAGGTAGGTTATAAGGACTGACTTATCGGAGGAGAGAGAGAGGTAGCGAGGCGGAGAGATTTAGGGAGGGAATTCCAGAGCTTAGGGCCCAGGCAGCTGAAGGCCGATGGTGGAGCGAAGGAAATCGGGGATACACAAGAGGCCAGAAATGGAGGAGTGCAGAGATCTTGGAGGGTTGTAGGGGCTGGAGGAGGTTAGAGAGACAGGGAGAGGGGCGAGGGCCATGGAGGGATTTGGAAACAAGGATGAGAATTTTAGAATTGAGCCGTAGCTGGACCAGGAGCCAATGTAGGTCAGCGAGCACAGGGGGTGATGGGTGAATGGGACTTGGAGGAACACAGGGTTCTCGGAAGAATGCGGATAATATAAAGAATGTCTCTGTTCGTATGGGTGAGTGATTAAATACGATAATGTGCGATTTAAAGAAAATCAAAAACATTGATGAATAGAAATGTTATTGTTACATATCGGAACTAGAATTTCAATATCGAGGCATTGCCGAACCGGGAGCCAATGTAGGTCAGCGAGCACAGGGGGTGATGGGGGAACGGGACTTGGGGCGAGTTAGGACACGGGGCAGCAGAGTTTTGGATGAGCACAAGTTTACGCAGGATGGTATATTCATCTCACTAAAGCTTTCTGAGCTAGCCCTCGTAATGTCGCAGACGGATCATCTGGCAGTTAACGTCACTGAGAGGACCCTTAAATCTACTTAATAACAACAGAAAACGCTGGAAAAACTCAGCAGGCCAGGCAGCATCCGTGGAGAGAGAAAGAGAGTTAACGTTTCAGGTCGATGACCTTTCATCCTTAAATCTACTTACTGGGTTGGACTGTCAGAGTTGTCCCCCTCCCAAAGCTGGTCTTCCATCCTCCTGTCCCTATATTCACACAGCGGTGCACGCCCTGACAAAAAGACCCTCCATTTTCCCCAGTGACAACTAAACCATACCACCGGCAACATAAAGAAGGCCGCGGAATGGACCTCGCGGACAGCAACTCCGCGACCTATATGTCCCGAAGCGAAAGGGAGCCGCTTATACTGTTTGGCGGGAAATCATTTCCGTCACGGTGCGATTAGAAATGGTGCAGAATTGCCTGACTCCAGCCTGTATCGGCAGCCGATTGCTTCTCTGTCCGGGAAAGGTCTTAGTTGCAACTTTACGGCAGCTTTTAGTTTACTTCGGTGAACATATTGTCAGGTCTTGGAGTCATTGATTAAAAAGAAGTGAGTGAGATGGAGAGAGGAGGCGCGCCCGGAATGGGGATTTAAACTAACTAGGAGAACAAGTTCAGGTGATGCCATTACGGCTCTTCCTGGACTCCGTGCGTCTTCCCAAATACAGCGATATTTTAGAATGGAACCAGCGGCGGCAGAACAACGTCTTAAACACTTACTTGGCTCCACCAGCAGTTTGGTTCCATTTCCAAATGTCAGCTTGCCACCAGCTGCTCCAGAAAGCACACGGTGCCGCAAAGCTTAGCAAAAACTCCGGGCACCAGACCAGATGGGCAACTTGAATAACGGATCATTGAACATTGTAGGTCTGTGAGTTTCTTTCTTTCTTTCTTGCTTTCTTTCTTTCATAATTTCTTTATTTCGTAATTTCTTTCTGTCTTTCTGTCTTCTACTTTTCTTTCGCTCTTTCTTTCGTTATTTCTTTCGTTATTTCTTTCGTTATGTCTTTCTTTCTTCCCCAACCACAGGACATAATCTTTCCGAATTCGCTCTTTTAAACCCTTCATCATTTTATGAACATTCTATTAAAATTCCACCGCCTGATCCAATTTACTGGCAATGGACACAATAGGTTTCTCCTGGTAACTCATCCTAGATGTCATCTGCCTTTCTTCCCCACCCCCTTTCTCCCACCGGTTATGTCTGTATTTGGACTCCAGTTACTTTATAGGATGGTATTGGGATCTGTGCCTTCTGCAGTATTTACACTAGAAGAAACACAATAAATATTGCAATACTCACTTGGTGTTACTAACAGTTTGGTTCCTTTCCCAAACGTAAGCGGAGTAGCTGTTGATCCATAAGTGACACAGTGCCACAGACCCTGACAAAAACCTAGAGTAGCGCAATTACATCTGTTGCCTTTGATGCAGTAAGTTTGCAGTTCCAAATTGCAGTTATGTCATTATTTATGCATCAGGTTTATGCACATTAGACTATGGATAACTACAGCAACAATCGTGCTTTGTAAGGCTTAATTACTCGGATCCGTTCATTAGGGCAATTATTTAGTTCTCATGTCGCCGAATCAAATGCTTCGATTTATTTTACTTTTCGAATTCTCTTTTAAACCCTGCCTAATTTAGCGTGAGCGCAGAGATATCATCCCACTCAAACCAGGAGATTGAATAGACTTTGTGTTTTGCATTATGAAGGGGTTTTGATAGGATGGATAATGAAAGGCTATTCCCTCTGATTGGGGAGTCAGTCATCAATTTAAAAAGAAATGCCACTAAGATCATTAGGAATGAGGTTGGATGCTTGTTACGGGTAAGAGGTGAAACAGAGAACATCACAGCGTTTAAGCGAAGATTTCGTAACCATTTGAGGCAAAGTAAGATGCAGGGCGATGGGGAGAGAGCAGTGCATGGCGATTCATGTTGCCTTGTTGTAGAGAGGAACGGACAGGGGAGCGGTGGGCCGAATGGCCTCCCTTTGCCCACTAAACGCTGCTGCTTCCATAGTTCGATAGATAATGTCTGGATCAGCACCAGAATAGTTTCTTTTATTTTCATAACATCACTACACCTTTTAATATTTTGGGCAATAAAGAAGACCTAAGTACTCACTCGGTTCCACCACCAGTCTGGTTCCGCTTCCAAACACTTGTTTGCTGGAAAATGCTCCAAACTCCACACAGTGCTACCTGTCTGATCAAAAACCACGGCCGACTAAAGGAATGCCAACGCGATTGTTCTACCTGATTGGCTCAGTGTATATCCGTCTGCGAGATGTACCCATGTTTCCCTCCCTCCGCATTAAGATTCAACTAATTGGGATTTTACCCGCGCTGCTACTCAATTGCAATCGTTAGTTTCTAGTGCAGAAGTTAGAACAACACTTTGGTGTTGTGTACACTAGAGATAAGGCTCAGAGTTCCTTTGATCGCGACACTTAAGGATATGATCAAAAGCTGCGTGAAAGTTGCGACTGTTCTGCGCTTCTTCGCCAGACCTCAAACGCTTTACTTATTGGAATACGAGTCACATTCAAACAACTGCATGTCCCTTTCTATCGCTTTATCTCTCTGTCTATCGACGTAGTTACGGGCGAGCATTAAGAACTAATGTTTCATGCACGATATGGATTGATGGATAGATGTATACATTGGCCTAGATATACAGGCAAACATATATGGAGACAATGCGTCGATATTATACAATGCAGACCACAGAACCTGTTCATCGATAACTCTCTGTCTTCCTCTCCATCTATCCTTGTAGAAACTAACACATCGAACAACAGTTATTTATATTCGCGCTTTCAATGATAAAACCATGATAATAAAGCCTGGAACTTCGGTGAAAAAGAATTGTTAATTCAAATTGGCTTCGTATGGAGGTGAGACGAATATATTGCTTGCCAACACTTCCTTGTTTTCCATTTCCCTCCCTCTTGCTCATTGAACATCCGCTCTTCCCTCCTCGATGTTGTAAATAGTGACCAGGACTAAGGGGCCATCAATGTAATATGGTCACTAATAAATCCAATAAGGAATTCAAGAGAAACTTCTTTACCCAGAGGGTGGTGAGAATGTGGAACTCGCTACCACAGGGAGCGGTTGAGACGAATAGCACAGATGCCTTTAAGAGAAATGTAGATGGGAGGGGGAGGGGGCGGAGGAAGAGAAGGATATGCTGATAGGGTGAGATGAAGTAGGATAGAAGGAGGTTCGTCTGGAGAATAAACACCGGCATGGACCAGTTGGACCGAATAGCCTGTTTCTGTGCTGCACTTTCTGTGTAATTCCACGGCGTGCAATTTCATGAACATCCACAATGTGGCGCAAGTGCGCAATGCACGGACCGCGCAGAGAAGTTAGAATTGGAGAGGATCAACAGCAAATGCTGGGCATCCGCAGCTTGTCCATCGGCCCCCGTGAGGATAATAAAAGAAATCATGCTTCGGATATAGACTGGGCGTCAGAAGTTAGATTCCAAATAAAGAGCGGACCCAACATAACGAATTGTTGAGGCAATGACCACCGGTGTATGTAGATGCCTACCTCGGTGTGCTTATTTTGTATTAAAAATGATCCTACATTTCAATTTGCCTTCAAGGGCAGGAATACTTCATTTTCCTCTTGAAGTAAAACGTGTGTATATATATATATACTGGCAGCTGTCCTTCATTCTGCCAGTAGATTTCACACTTCATTCAGCCTTAATCTGTCACATTAACACCACCTCTAGCCTTGCATATCTCTTAATGTCTCTTAATGTCTCTTCATCTCCTCCTTTGTTCCTTTATCCCCTCCCCCTTTTCCCAGCTTTACCCTGGCCTTAAATCTATTTGATTTCCAGCTCTTCCCAGTTCTGATGAAAGGTCATCGACCTGAAACGTCAACTCTCTTTCTCTCTCCACGGATGCTGCCTGGCCTGCTGAGTTTTTCCAGCGTTTTCTGTTGTTATTTAGGATTTCCAGCATCTGCAGTATTTTGCTATCGTATATATATATATATATAGGTTATAAATTAATCTTATTTTAGGATATAACTGGAAGAAAGACGAAGGAACACGGTGGCATAGTGGTTAGCACTGTTGCCTCACAGCGCCAGGGACCCGGGTTTGAATCTGGCCCCGGGTGACTGTCTGTGTGGAGTTTGCACATTCTCCCCGTGTCTGCGTGGGTTTCCTCCGGGTGCTCCGGTTTCCTCCCACAGTCCAAAGATGTGCGGGTTAGGTTGATGTGGCTATGATAAATTGACCCTTAGTGTCAGGGGGGATTAAATACGTGGGGTTACGGGGATAAGGTGGGATATGTATCGGTGCAGGCTCGATGGGCCGAAATGGCCTCTATCTGTACTGTGGGGATCCTGTGATTCTGTGAAAGGAAGCAGGAAATTATTTTTTTATTCGTTCCTGGGATGTGGGCGTCGCTGGCAATGCCAGCATTTATTGCCCATCCCTAATTGCCCTTGAGAAGGTGGTGGTGAGCCGCCTTCTTGAACCGCTGCAGTCCGTGTGGTGAAGGTACTCCCACAGTGCTGTTAGGTCGGGAGTTCCAGGATTTTGACCCAGCGACGATGAAGGATCGGCGATATACTTCTAAGTCAGGATGGTGTGTGACTTGGAGGGGAACTTGGAGGTAGTTGTGTTCCCATGCGCCTGCTGCCCTTGTCCTTCTAGGTAGTAGAGGTCGCGGGTTTGGGAGGTGCTGCCGAAGAAGCCTTCGCGAGTTGCTGCAGTGCATCTTGTAGATGGTACACACTGCAGCCACGGTGCGCCGGTGGTGGAGAGAGTGAATGTTTAAGGTGGTGGATGGGGTGCCAATCAAGAGGGTTGCTTTGTCCTGGATGGTGTCGAGCTTCTTGAATGTTGTTTGAGCTGCACTTATCAGGCAAGTGGAGAGTATTCCATCACACTCCTGACTTGTGCCTTGTAGATGGTGGAAAGGCTTTGTGGAGTCTGGAGATGAGACACTCGCCGCAGAATACCTAGCCTCTGACCTGCTCTTGTTGCCATAGTATTTATGTGGCTGGTCCAGTTAAGTTTCTGGTCAATGGTGACCCCCAGGATGTTGAAGGCGGCGGATTCGGTGATGGTAATGCCGTTGAATGTGAAGGTGCGGTGGTTAGACTCTCGCTTGTTGGAGATAGTCATTGCCTGGCACTTGTATTGCGTGAATGTTATCTGCCACTTATCAGCGCAAGCATGAATGTTGTTCTGGTCTTTATACATGTGAGCGAAGACTGCTTCATTATCTGAGGAGTTGTGAATGGAACTTAACACTGTGCATTAGCGAACATCCCCACTTCGGACCTTATGATGGAGGGAAGGTCATTGGTGAAGCAGCTGAAGATGGTTGGGCCTAGGACACTGCCCTGAGGAACTCCTGCAGCGATGCCCTGGGCCTCAGATGATTGACCTCCAACCACCACAACCATCTTCCTTTGTGCTAGGTATGACTCCAGCCAGTGGAGAATTTCCCCCCCGATTCCCATTGACTTCAGTTTTACTTGGGCTCCTTGATGTCACACGCGGTCAAATGCTCCTTGATGTCAGGGGCAGTCACTCTCACCTCACCTCTGGAATTCAGCTCTTTTGTCCATGTTTGGAGCAAGGCCATAATGAGGTCTGGACCCAAGTGGTCCTGGTGGAATCCAAACTGGGCATCAGTGAGCAGGTTATTGGTGAGTAAGTGCCGCTTGATAGCACTGTCGACGACACCTTCCATCACTTTGCTGATGATTGAGAGTAGACTGATGGGGTGGTAATTGACCGGATTGGATTTGTCCTGCTTTTTGTGGACAGGACATACCTTGGCAGTTTTCCACATTGTCGGATAGATACCAGTGTTGTAGCTGTACTGGAACAGCTTGGCTAGAGGCGTGGCTAGTTCTGGAGCACAAGTCTTCAGCACGATAGCCGGGATGTTGTCGGGGCCCATAGCCTTTGCTGTATCCAGTGCGCTCAGCCGTTTCTTGATATCACGTGGAGTGAATCTAATTGGCTGAAGACTGGCTTCTGTGATGGTGGGGACCTCGGGAGTAGGCCGATAGGAATCATCCACTCGGCACTTCTGGCTGAAGATGGTTGCAAACGCTTCAGCCTTGTCTTTTGCAGTCACGTGCTGGGCTCCACCATGATTGAGGATGGGGATATTCATGGAGCCTCCTCCTCCCGTTAGTTGTTTAATAGTCCACCACCATTCACGACTCGATGTGGCAGGACTGCAGAGCTTTGATCTGATCCGTTGATTGTGGGATCGGTTAGCCCTGTCTATAGCATGCTGATTCCGCTGTTTAGCATGCATGTAGTCCTGTGTTGCAGATTCCCCAGGTTAGCACCTCATTGTTATGTACGCCTGGTGCTGCTCCTGGCATGCTCTTCTACACTCGTTATTGAACCAGGGTTGCTTCCCTGGCTTGATGGTAATGGCAGAGTGAGGGATATGCCGGGCCATGAGGCTACAGATTGTGGTGGAATACAATTCTGATGGCCCACAGTGCCTCATGGACGCCCAGTTTTGAGCCGCTAGATCTGTTCTGAATATATCCCATTTAGCACAGTGGTAGTGCCACACAACACGATGGAGGGTGTCCTCAGTGTGAAGACAGGATTCGTCTCCACAAGGACTATGCGGTGATCACTGCTGCCAATGCTGTCATGGACAGATGCATCTGTGACATGTAGATTGGTGAGGACGAGGTCAAGTAGATTTTTTCCTCGTGTTGGTTTTCTCACCACCTGTCGCAGGCCCAGGCTGCAGCTATGTCCTTCAGGACTCGGCCAGTTGTGGTGCTACCGAGCCACTCTTGGTGATGAACATTGAAGTCCCCCACCCAAAGTACATTCTGTGCCCTTGCTACTCTCAGTGCTTCTTCCAAGTGGTATTCAACATGGAGGAGTACTGATTCATCAGCTGAGGGAGGGCGGTAGGTGGTAATCAGCAGGAGGTTTCCTTCCCCATGCTTGGCCTAAAACCATAAGACTTCATGGGGTCCGGAGTCAATGTTGAGGACTCCCAGGGCCACTCCCTCCCGACTGTATACCACTGTGCTGCCACCCCTGGTGGGTCTGTCCTACCAGTGGGACAGGACATACCCAGGGATGGTGATGAAGGAGACTGTGACATTGGCTGCAAGGTATGATTCTGTGAGTATGACTATGTCAGGCTGTTGCGTGACTAGTCTGTGCTCTCCCAATTTTGGCACAGGTCCCCAGATGTTGGTGAGGAGGTCTTTGCAGGGCCGACTGGGCTGGGTGTGCCGTTGTCGTGTCCGAAGCCGGTGCCTAAGTCGATGCCGGGTGGTCCGTCCGGTTTTATTCCTATTATTGTTTTTCGCAGCGGTTTGTTACAACTGAGTGGCTTGCTAGGCCATTTCAGAGGGCAGTTAAGAGCCAGCCACATTGCTGTGGGTTTGGAATCACATATAGGCCAGACCAGGTAAGGACGGCAGATTTCCTTCCCTAAAGGACATTAGTGAACCAGTTGCGTTTTCACGACAATCCGGTAGTCTCATGGCCACCAGATTTATTTATTTAAGTGAATTTAAATTCCCCAGCTGCCGTGATGGGATTTGCACTCACGTCTCTGGACCATTAGCCCAGGTACCTGACATTGCCACTATTCTACCGTTCCCGTTCTTTATACTGATAATTTTAACTCAAATTTTAAACTGCAACGCACTACAGCAAAACACAGATATAAAAAGCTTCAATTTGTGCAATCACTTCTGATCTCTCACAGGAACGTCTCAGAGCTCTCCAGCAAGAATGGATTGTTTCCGAGTGCCATATCTGTGGAAGGAAAATGTAAGATATGTAAAAGGGTGCACAGGCGATTGACTAGAATGGTACCAGGGATAAAAGACTTCAGATATGCGGAGAGGCTAGAGAAGCTGGGCTTGTTCTCCTTGGAATAACAACAGAAACAGCTGGAAACATAAGAACATAAGAAATAGGAGCAGGAGTAGGCCATTTGGCCCTTCGAGCCTGCTCCGCCATTCAATGAGATCATGGCTGATCTGCCTCAATTCCATTCACCTGGCCATATTGCCATAGCCCTTGATGCCCTTACTAGTCAGAAATCTATCGACTTCTGTTTTGAATATACCCAATGACTGAGCCTCCACAGCCCTCTGGGGTAGAGAATTCTAAAGATTCACCACACTCTGTGTGAAGAAATTTCTTCTCATCTCAGTCCTGAATGGCCTACCCTTTATCCTGAGGCTGTGGCCTCTGGTTCTAGACTCCCCAGCCAAGGGAAACATTCTCCCAGCATCCATCCTATCAAGCCCTGTAATACTTTTGTATGCTTCAATGAGATCCCCTCTCATTCTTCTGAATTCAAGAGAATACAGGCCTAGTTTACTCAATCTCTTCTCATACGACAGTCCCGCCATCCCAGGAATCAATCTCATGAACCTTCGTTGCACGCCCTCTATGGCAAGTATATCCTTCCTTAGGTGAGGTGACCAAAATTGTACACAGTACACCAGGTGTGGTCTCACCAAGGCCCTATATAATTGGAGTAAGAATTCTTTACTCCTGTTACTCCTGTACAAGGACACCCAGTGACCTTTGCGCATCTGCATTCCCCAATCTTTCACCATTTAGGAAATACTCTGCCTTTCTGTTTTTTCTACCAAAGGGAATAACTTCACATTTATCCATCTGTCATGTTCTCGCCCACTCACTGAGCCTGTCGAGATCCCCTTGAAGCCTCTTCACATCCTCTTCACAACTGACACTGCAACCTAACTTTGTATCATCAGCAAATTTGGAAATGTTACATTTAGTCCCCTCATCCAAATCATTGATATAGATTGTGAATAGCTGGGGCCCAAGCACCGATCCTTGCGGTACCCCACTAGTCACAGTCTGCCATCCTGAAAAAGAACCGTTTATCCCTACTCTTTGTTTTCTGTCTGTTAACCAATTCTCAATCCATGCTAGTATATTACCCCCAATTCCATGTGCCCTAATTTTGTTCACCAACCTCTTGTGTGGGACCTTATCGAAGGCCTTCTGAAAATCCAAATACACCACATCTACCGGTTCCCCTTTGTCCATTCCACTAGTTACATCCTCAAAGAACTCCATTAGGTTTGTTAAACGGGATTTCCCTTTCATAAACCCATGTTGACTCTGCCCAATCTTACTATTAGTTTCTAAGTGCCAAATATTGCATCCTTTATAATAGATTCCAGCATTTTCCCAACTACTGATGTGATGCTAACAGGTCTGTAGTTCCCCATTTTCTCTCTCCCTCCTTTCTTATATAGCGGGGCTACAATTGCTGTCCTCCAATCTGCAGGAACCGTTCCAGAATCTATAGAATTTTGGAAGATGACAACCAATGCGTCCACTATCCAATGGCCACCTCTTTCAAAACCCTAGGATGTAGGTCATCCGGTCCTTGGGATTTATCTACTTTTAGTCCCATTAATTTTGCTAGTACTGTTTTTTTTACGAATAATAATTTCTTTAAGTTCCTCATTCTCGCCACACCCTTGGTTTTCTCGTATTTCTGGGAGGTTTTTTGTGTCTTCCTCCGTGAAGACAGAAACAAAGTATTTATTTAATTTCCCTGCCATTTCTTCATTTCCCATTTTAATTTCTCCCGTCTCTGACTGTAAAGGACCTACATTTACCTTCGCCAGTCTTTTCCTTTTCACATACCTATAGAAGCTTTTACAATCCGTTTTTATATTTTTCGCTAGTTTGTGCTCATATTCCATTTTCCCTTTCTTTATCAATTTCTTGGTCCCCCTTTGCTGATTTCTAAAAGATCCCAATCCTCAGGATGACCACTTTTTCTGACAACTTTATAAGCTTCCTCCTTTGACTTAATACTAGCTTTAATTGCTTTTGTTAGCCATGGTTGGATCACTTTTCCTTTTGGGTTTTTATGCCCTAGAGGAATATATGTCTGTTGCAAATTATGCATTATTTCCTTGATGTTAGCCATTGTATTTCATAGACGATAGGAGCAGGAGTAGGCCACTCGGCCCCCTCGAGCCTGCTCCGCCATTTAATGAGATCATGGCTGATCATCCAAATTCAGTACCCTGTCCCTGCTTTCTCCCCATATCCCTTGAACCCTTTAGCCTTAAGAAATATATCTATCCCCTTCTTGAATATATTTAATGAATTGGCCTCAACTGCCTTCTGTGGTAGAGAATTCCACAGGTTCACCACTCTCTGGGTGAAGAAATTCCTCCTCATCTCAGTCCTAAATGGCTTACCCCTTATCCTTAGACTGTAACACCTGGTTCTGGACTCCCCCGCCATCGGGAACATCCTTCCTGCATCTAGTCTGTCTAGTCCTGTTAGAATTTTATAAGTTTCAATGAGATCCCCTCTCATTCTTTTAAACTCGAGCGAATATAAGCCTAATCGACCCAATCTCTCTTCATACGTCATTCCTGCCATCCCAGGTATCAGTCTGGTAAATCTTCGCTGCACTCCCTCCATGGCAAGAACACCCTTCCTCAGATAAGGCGACCAAAACTGCACACAATACTCAAGGTGTTGTCTCACCAAGGCCTTGTACAACTGCAGCAAGACATCCTCGCGCTATGAAGGCCAACATACCATTTGCCTTCTTAACCGCCTGCTGCACCTGCCTGCTTACCTTCAGCGACTGGTGCAGAAGGACTCCCAGATCGCGTTGCACTTCCCCTTTTCCCAATCTATTGCCGTTCAGATAATAATCTGTCTTCCTGTTTTTGCCACCAAAGTGGATAACCTCGCATTTATCCACACTATACTGCATCTGCCATGCATCTGTCCAATCACCCAACCTGTCCAAATCATACTGGAGTTTCTCTGCATCCTCCTCACAGCACACACGCCCACCCAGCTTTGTGTCGTCTGCAAACTTAGAGATATTACATCGAGTTCCCTCGTCTAGATCATTAATATATATTGTGAATAGCTGGGGTCCTAGCACCGATCCCTGTGGTACCCCACTAGTCACTGCCTGCCACTCGGAAAAAGACCCGTTTATTCCAACTCTTTGCTTCCTGTCTGCCAACCAGTTCTCTATCCAAATTAGTACCGTACCCCCAATCCCATGTTCTTTAACTTTGCACGCTAATCTCTTATGCGGGACCTTATCGAAAGCCTTCTGAAAGTCCAAATACTCCACATCTACTGGTTCTCCCTTATCTATTCTACCAGTTACATCCTCAAAAAATTCCAGTAGATTAGTCAGGCATGATTTACCTTTTGTAAATCCATGTTGACTTTGTCCGATCCTGTCACTCTTTTCCAAGTGCTCTGCTATTACATCTTTTATAATGGACTCTAGCATTTTGCCCAGTACCGATGTCAGGCTTACCGGTCTATAATTCCCCGTTTTTTCTCTCCCACCTTTTTTAAATAGTGGGGTTATTAGCTACCCTCCAATCCATGGGAAGTGTTCCAGAGTCTGTAGAATTTTGAAAGATGATGAGCAATGCATCTACTATTTCTAGGGCCACTTCCTTAAGTACCCTAGGATGTAGATTATCAGGCCCTGGGGATTTATCGGCCTTCAATCCCGTCAATTTCCCTAACACCATTTCCCTACAAATACTGATTTCATTCAATTCCTCCCTCTCATTAGACCCTATGTTCCCCGACATCTCTGGGAGTTTATTTGTGTCCTGCGTTATGAAGACAGAACCAAAGTATGTATTTAATTGGTCTGCCATTTCTTTGTTCCCATTATAAATTCCCCTGATTATGACTGCAAGGGACCTATGCTTGACTTCACCAATCTTTTTCTCTTCACATATCTATAGAAGCTTTTACAGTCAGTTTTGATGTTCCCTGGAAGCTTACTCTCATATTCTATTTTCCCCCTCTTAATTAATCCCTTTGTCCTCCTTTGCTGAATCCTAAACTGCTCCCAATCCTCAGGTTTGCTGCTTTTTCTGGCCAATTTATATGTCCTCTCCTTGGATCTTGTGCTATCCCTAATTTCCCTTGTTAGCCACTGTTGAGTCACCTTTTTTGTTTTATTTTTATGTCAAACAGGGATGAACAAATTCTGTAGTTCATCCATGCGATCTTTAAATGTTTGCCATTGCCTATCCACCGTCAACCCTTTAAGTAACGCTCCCCAATCCATCCTAGCCAACTCGCGCCTCATGCAATCGTAGTTTCCTTCATTTAAATTCAGGACCCTAGTCTCTGAGTCAACTACTTCACTCTCCATCTTAATGAAGAATTCTATCATATTATGATCGCACCTCCCCAAGGGGCCTCACACAACTAGATTGCTAATTAATCCTTTCTCATTACATAATACCCAGTCTAAGATGGCCTGATCTCTCGTTGGTTCCTCGACATACTGGTCTAGGAAACCATCCCTTATACACTCTAGGAATTCCTCCTCCACAGTATTGTAACTAATTTGGTTAGCCCATTCTATATGTAGATTAAAGTGCCCTTATTGCACGCATCTCTAATTTCCCATTTAATGCCATCCCCAACCTCAGAATTACTGTTTGGGGGTCTGTATACAAATCCCACTAACGTTTTCTGCCCCTTGGTATTTCTCAGTTCTACCCATACAGATTCCACATTAGCAGAGCTAATATCCTTCCTTACTATTGTGTTAAACTCCTTTTTAACCAGCAATGCTACCCCACCTCCTTTTCCTTTTTGTCTGTCCTTCCTGAATATTGAATAACCCTGGATGTTGAATTCCCAGCCTGGGTCACCTTGGAGCCATGTCTTCGTAATCCCAATTATATCATATCCGTTTGCATCTATTTATACAGCTAATTCATCCACCTTATTACGAATGCTCCTCGCATTAAGACACAAAGCCTTCAGGCTTGTTTTTTTTTAACACTCTTAGTCCTTTTAGAATTATTATTTACTGTAGCCCTGTTTGATTTACAGCCTTGATTTCTCTGCCTTCCACTTTTGCTTTTCTCCTTCCTGTCTTTTGCTTCTATCCTTGCTGCCCTTTCCTCTGTTTCCCTGCAGAGGTTCCCAACCCCCTGCAATTTTAGTTAAACCCTCCCCAACAGCACTAGCAAACACTCCCCCTAGGACATCGGTCCTGGTCCTGCCCAGGTGCAAACCGTCCAGTTTGTACTGGTACCACCTCCCCCAGAACCGGTTCCAATGTCCCTGGAATTTGAATCCATCCCCCTTGCACCATTCCTCTAGCCACGTATTCATCTGAAATATCCTTCTATTTCTACTCTGACTAGCACGTGGCAACGGTAGCATTCCTGAGATTACTACCTTTGAGGTCCTATTTTTTAATTTACCTCCTAACTCCCTATATTCAGCTTTTAGGACCTCATCCCGCGTTTTACCTATATCGTTCGTACCTATATGCACCATTGACAACTGGCTGTTCACCCTCCCCCTCCAGAATGCCCTGCAGCCGCTCCAAGACATCCTTGACCCTTGCACCAGGGAGGCAACATACCATCCTGGAGTCTCGTTTGCGGCCGCAGAAACGCCTATCTATTCCCCTTACAATAGAATCCCCTTTCACTATAGCTCTCCCACTCTTTTTCCTCCCGTCCTGTGCAGCAGAACCACCCATGGTGCTAGGAAGTTGGCTGCTGCTGCCTTCCCCCGATAAGCCATCTCACTCAACAATATCCAAAGTGGTATATCTATTTGTCCACCTTCATACCTTTCAGTGTAGTCTCCCAGTCTACCATGGCCAGCTTGTCCCTCATAACCTTGTAGTTTCCTTTGTTTAGATTGAAGACCTTAGTTTCAGATTGGACTACATCACTCTCAAACTTAATATAAAATTCAATCATATTATGGTCACTTGTCCCTAAAGGCCCCTTTACCACAAGATTATTGATTAGCCCTTTCTCATTACACTGTACCAGATCCAGAATAGCCTGTTCCCTGGTTGGTTCCTCCACATACTGATCCAGGAAACCATCTCGCATGCATTCCAAGAATTCGAAATACTCAGCAGGCCAGGCAGCATCCGTGGAGAGAGAAACAGAGTTAACGTTTCAGGTCTGTGACCCTTCATCAGAACTGGAAAAAGTTAGGGATGTAACAGGTTTTAAGTAGGTGCAAAGACAGGGAAAGGGGGTGGGGGAGGGGAGGAAAGAACAAAAGTGACGGCCTGTGCTCGGAAGGAAGGCAGGAGAGATTAAATGTTGCAAAATGTAACCCCACTATTTAAAAGAGGAGTGAGAGAGAAAGCAGGGAACAACAGACTGGGTCGCCTAACATCAGTAGTAGGGACAATGCTGGAGTATATTATAAAGGATGTGATAACAGGACACTTAGAAAATATCAACGGGATTAGACAAAGTTAACATGGATTTATGAAAGTGAAATCGTGTTTGACAAACCTACTGGAGTTTTTTGAGGATGTAACTGGTAGAATAGATAAGGGAGAACCAGTGGATGTGGTGTATTTGGATTTTCAGAAGAATTTGATAAAGTACCACATAAAAGGTTAGTGTGCAAAATTAAAGCACATGTGATTGGGGGTAATATACTGGCATGGATTAAAACAGAGAGTAGGAATAAATGGGTCTTTTTCGGGGTGGCAGGCGGTGACTAGTGGGGTACCGCAGGGATCAGTGCTTGGGCCCCAGCTATTCACAATATATATCAATGATTTGGATGAGGGAACCAAATGTAATATTTCCAAGTTTGCTGATGACACGAAACTAGGTGGCATTGTGAGTTGTGAGGAGGATGCAAAGAGGCTTCAAGGCGATTGAGACAAGTTGAGTGAGTGGGCAAATACATGGCAGATGCAGTATAACGTGGATAAATGTGAAGTTATCCACTTCGGTAGGAAAAACAGAAAGGCAGCGCATTATTTAAATGGTGATAGATTGGGAAATGTTGATGTACAGAGGGACCTGGGTGTCCTTGTACACCGGTCACTGAAAGCATACTTGCAGGTGCAGCAAGCAGTTAGGAAGGCAAATGGTATGTTGGCCTTCATTGCAAGAGGATTTGAGTACAGGAGCAAGGATGTCTTACTACAGTTATACAGGGCCTTGGTGAGACCACACCTGGAGTACTGTGTACAGTTTTGGTCTCCTTACCTAAGAAAGGATATACTTGCCATCGAGGCAGTGCAGCGAAGGTTCACCAGACTGATTCTTGGGATGGCAGGACTGTCGTATGAGGAGAGATTGGGTCGACTAGGCCTGTATTCACTAGAGTTTAGAAGAATGAGAGGGGATCTCATTGAAACGTATAACATTCTGACAGGGCTAGACAGACTGGGTGCAGGGAGGATGTTTCCCCTGGCTTGGGGGTCTAGAACGAGGGGTCACAGTCTCAGGATATGTGGTAGGACATTTAGGACTGAGATGAGGAGAAAATTCTTCACTCAGAGGGTGGTGAACCTTTGGAATTCTCTACCACAGAAGGCTGTGGAGGCCAAGTCACCGAATATATTTCAGAAGGAGATAGATAGATTTCTAGACACAAAAGGCATCAAGGGGTATGGGGAGAGAGCGGGAATATGGTATTGAGATGGAGGATCAGCCATGATCATATTGAATGGCGGAACAGGGCCGAATGGCCGACTCCTGCTCCTATTTTTCTATGTTTCTATGTTCTAATGGGGATGGCAGAATAATCAACAGCTGCCATGTGAAAAAATAGGGGCCGAGGTTATGGTCTGAAATGTTTGAACTCAATGTTGAGTCCAGAAGGCTGTAAAGTGTCTAATCGAAAGATGAGGTGCTGTTCCTCGAGCTTACGTTGCTTCATTGGAACAGTGTAAGAGGCCGAGGATGGAGAGGTCAGAGTGGGAGTGGAGCGGAGAATTAAAGTGACAAGCGACCCGACTGAATGGAGGTTACTACTCATATTTAATAATTCGTTAGAAAAAGATATAGTGCCACAGGACTGGCGGATAGCTAATGTAATACCGATATTTAAGAAGGGGGATAGAACATGTCCACGAAATTATAGACCAGTCAGTTTAACACCGGTGGTAGGAAAAATAATGGAATCCCTACTAAAGGAAAACATATAACATCTAGAAACCAAAAATGTAATAATTAATGGTCAGCATGGAATTCGAATGGGAAAGTCTTGCTTGACCAACCTTTTTGAATTTTTTTTACAGAGCTAAGGTACCCCATAATAGACTGACGAACAAGGTCAGAGAATGCGAAGTCAGGGGACAAATAGCAGAATGGATTGCTGGCTGGCTTCAAGACAGACAGCAGAGCGTAGGAGTAAAGGGTAGCTATTCACAGTGGCAGAAGGTGTGTTGTGGTGTTCCACAAGGATCAGTGTTGGGACCACTGCGGTTGACAATTTACATTAACGATTTAGACTTTAGAATCAAAAACACAATTTCTAAATTTGCGGATGACACCAAATTGGGGGGGATATTCAATACTGAGGAGGACTGCAACAAGTTACATTCATAAACTTGCAGACTGGGCATACAATTGGCAAATGAAGTTCAACACAGATAAATGTGGGGTATTATATTTTGGTAGGAAGAATAGGGAGGTCACTTATCACTTGGAGGGTGGGAGTCTAGGTGGGGTAGAGGAACAAAGGGATAAGAACATAAGAACATAAGAAATAGGAGCAGGAGTGGGCCATTCGGCCCCTCGAGTCTGCTCCGCCATTCAATGAGATCATGGCTGATCTTCTGCCTCAACTCCATTCACCAGCCCTATCGCCATATCCCTTGAAGCCCTTACTAGTCAGAAATCTATCGACTTCTGTTTTGAATATACCCAATGACTGAGCCTCCACAGCCCTCTGGGGTAGAGAATTCCAAAGATTCACCACCCTCTGTGTGAAGAAATTTCTTCTTATCTCAGTCCTGAATGGGCTACCCTTTATCCTGAGGCTGTGGCCCCTGGTTCGAGACTCCCCAGCCAAGGGAACCATTCTCCCAGCATCCAACCTGTCAAGGCCTGTAATAATTTTGTATAGGAGTAAAAATACACAAATCACTGAAAGTTGTGACGCAGGTTAGCAAGACCATAAAAAAAGGAAACCAACCACTAGGGTTTATTTCTAGAGGGATAGAATTGAAAAGTAGGGAAGTTATGCTCAACCTGTATCGAATCCTGGTTAGACCACACGGCTCGGTTTTAATAACGGAGGCGGGTTGAGGGCGGGCCCGCTGCTTGGCAGCTTTCGGACCCGTACCCGGCTGCCGCCGCCCAGCACTTCCTATTTTGGCTTCATTGGCCTCGTTACGGCCGACGTGCGGGTCCCGCCAGGCAATTGATTGGAGGATGTCAGTTTCTCGCATCTGATGACGCGTTGTTTGTTTGAAAATTTAAAGGGGCCATGTCCCCATTGCATACAAATGTCATTGGGCTGGCTTGGTGCTTTATTATCTTGAAAGGGGAGTTGACAGCGTCTCTCCTGAGCAAAATTTAACGAATGATATTATTCCACAAAGAGATTCATGATTTTTTGATATATGACTTTATTATCTGACTATGAAATGAAAAAGATGCCAGATGTGTTCCAATCATTTGGTTAGTAATATTAATGCTTTTTTCTCTGAAAGGTGCTGGGAGCTGCAGGAACGGCAGCCCCAAAAACTAAGGCTGCAGCCAGGTTCAATGAGGGCTCCCTCCATGCTCTTGTGGAGGGAGTTAGAGGACGTCAGGAGGTCCTCTTCCCTGGAAAGGGAAGGAGGAGGCCTCCTCAGCAAACCAAGGCAGCTTGGCTGCAAATTGCTGAGGAGGTGAGCTCGAGGTCTGTGTGTGGACGCACATGGGTTCAGTGTCGAGAAAGGCTTAATGATCTGCTGAGATCACCTAAAGTGTGGCCTCTGTGTTCTGGGAAATGGAAGTTCAAGAGTGAGGGCTCAGGGAGAATTCCATTTAGAATGTTGGTGGTGACACTGAGCGCAAAGCACCGTTTATTGGGCAGATGATGCCTGGGGTTTTGAGAATGTCGGACTTATATTCTACTCCATGTTCCAGCCACCTGTGGTTGAAGCGTAGGCTTACGCGAATCTGCATGGATGAGTGCATCCCTTGCCTGACGGCCAGCAATGTGGACACCTGCTGCTGGATTGGCCACATCCGGTCCCGCAAGGCATCACTCCGCGTCCTCCTCCTCATCCTCTTCCTCATCCTCCTCCTCGTCCTCTTCATCGTCCTCCAAGGAGGCTGTGTGCTGAGCCACTTGTTCATCCGGCAGCACTAAACCGCGCTACTCTTCCTCCGAATCTGACGACCAGGATGAGAGGATGTAAATGGTTCCCGTCCCGTTGTTTTGATTTCAGTTGAGGCAAGAAGCTTGCACGCGCACACTTAAAGTGGGCTGAAATTATTCCAATCAGTTCAAACAGGCAGATGGGTGTCAGCTTGAACAGTCACAAGGTCAGTAGATTTGCAAAATCTTATCCCAAACCTACAACAACAAAGTTGTTGCATTTGAATGTCAGCCATGTTACAGGAGCGCTTTTAAAGTTCTGCACCAATAATGACTACAGATCAGGTCCTCCACCAACTCGTCTCCTTGCAGCTGGACTGTTTCTGACAAGACGGGAAACAGGAGCCTGAGGCACGAAAATGGGAAACCTCTATCAAAATAGGATTAGCAAGGCAGTTAACAGGCTCTTAACTGCCTTAACTACCTGTCCCACCGGTTGGAATTGGGTCAGTTTGGGAGCGGCTGACCCGACACTCACAAAAATCGCATGGGAGCGGAAGGGAGGTGGGTTGGGTGTCTGAAGCCATTGTTTTCCGATTTTCGCATCTGTCCCGCCTCCAAACCCGTCTCCTCAGGACTATTAAAATCGAGCCCGCAGTTCTGGTCACCATATTATAAAAATGATATAGAAACACTGGAGAGGGTGCAGAGAAGATTTACAAGGATGATGCCAGAAATGCGAGGGTATACATATCAGGAAAGGATGAACAGGCTGGGACTCTTTTCTCTTGAAAAAAGAAGGTTGAGGGGTAATCTAATAGAGGTCTTTAAAATTATGAAAATTTTTGATAGAGTGGATTCAGGGAGAATGTTTCCACTTATGGGGAAGAGCATAACTAGAGGCCATCAATATAAGATAGTCACCAAGAAATCCAATAGGGAAATCAGAAGAAACTTCTTTACCTAGAGAGTGGTGAGAATGTGGAACTCGCTACCACAGGGAGTGGTTGAAGCGAATAGTATCGATGCATTAAAGGGGAGGCTAGACAAGCATATGAGGGAGAAGGGAATAGAGGGTTATACTGATAGATTTAGATGAGGAAAGACGGGAGGAGGCTCGAGTGGAGCATAAACGCCGACATGGACTGGTTGGGTCGAATGCTCTGTTTCTGTGCCGTATATCCGATGTAATCCTATGTAATCCTATGATAAGGTAAATGGGGAAAACATTGTTCTACTGGCAGGAGGGTCGGTAACCACAGGATAAAGATTGATGAAAAGAGATGAACCCAGGCTGTTCAACCTTTCCTGATGCGTATAACCTGATAGATTAGCATCGAAGCGTTAAAACCTGTGAAGATTCAATTATCCAAATTCAGAGTGAAAGGTGTAACTTTAGGAGTCCGTGATGTACACGCACGGCCTTATTTTCAAAATGCACATTTTCCATAGCAAGGCGCAGCCACTAGAGGGCGCCCCGCGTGCGTACTACCGTGCAAAAGGAGAGAGGATCCGTGTCAGATGAGTTCAGCCATCCAGAACTGGTCACATTAAAAATCAATCTGCTTGCTCATAGTTACGTATCGGTTAGTTCCCACATAACTGAAACAAAGTTCAAACTACTACCCCACCTCCTCCCCCTGCGACGTGTGTCTCACCCCCTGACTCCCCGAAGCCTTTCCACCATCTACAAGGCACAAGTCAGGAGTGTGATGGAATACTCTCCACTTGCCTGGATGAGTGCAGCTCCAACAACACTGAAGAAGCTCGATACCATCCAGGATAAAGCAGCCCGCTTGATTGGCACCCCATCCACCACCTTAAACATTCACTCCCTCCACCACCGGCGTACCGTGGCTGCAGTGTGTACCATCTACAAGATGCACTGCAGCAACTCGCCAAGGCTTCTTCGGCCGCACCTCCCAAATCCGCGACCTCTTCCACCTGGAAGGACAAGGACAGCAGGAGCATGGGAACACCACCACCTCCAGGTTCCCCTCCAAGTCACAGAGCATCCTGACTTGGAAGTATATCGCATTTCCTTCATCGTCGCTGGGTCAAAATCCTGGAACTCCCTCTCTAACAGCACTGTGGGAGGACCTTCACCACACGGACTGCAGCGGTTCAAGAAGGCGGCTCACCACCACCTTCTCAAGGGCAATTAGGGATGGGCAATAAATGCTGGCCTTGCCAGCGACGCCCACATCTATGAAAGAAAAAAAATATATTGGATACAGAAAGCAAACTGTAAGATATAGCAATAAATTCAGGGGTATTTCATATCTTTAGGAAGGAACTCTGTGAACATCTGTCCATGAAGGGATTGAGAGATCCAGAGATATTTGCATATCTGCTTGTTTCATGATGAGGGTTAGGATTACAATGCATTTGGTGTTAAATGGGGAAACGCTTAGTAAACGGATGCTAGACATCACTGGCTAGGCCTCAGCTGGAGTATTGTGTTCAATTCTGGACCCCACGCTTTAGGAAGGATGTCAAGATCTTGTATAGGGTGCAGAGGAGATTTACTCGAATGGTACCAGGGAAGAGGGACTTCAATTATGTGGTGAGAGTGGAGAAGCTGGAATTAATCTCCTTAGAGCTGGGAAGGTTAAGGGGGAGATTTAATAGAAGTGTTCGCAGCTATGAGGGGTTTTGATAGAGTAAATAAGGAAGAAAAATGTCCACTGGCGGGAGGGTCGGTAACCAGAGGACACACGTTGTCAAAAGAACCAGAGGGGAAATTCGGAAAATAATTCTACGTAGCGAGTTGTGATCTGGAATGCGCTGCCTGGAGGGGTGGTGGTGCAGATTCGATATTAACTTTGAAAAAGGGAATTGAATATGTACTTGAAAAGGGAACATTTGCACTGCTATGAGGAAAGAGCGGGGGAATAGGACTAATTTGACAGCTCGTTTAAAGCGCTAGCACAGACACGATGGGGCTCTATGGCCTCCTTCCGTGATTCACGACTCTGGCTTTCTTTACCTTGGCGGGTCTGGTGCGGGCCATGTCGGGTCCCGACCCCCGCTGCTGGCTCCATCCGGCTGTAGAAAATGAACTTCCCTTAATAGGGCGTTACCCGGCCCAATGAGATGGAGCGGGACTGGTGACGTCATTCATGACGCGTTTTCAGGCGAGATCTTTAAAGGGACCATGTCCACCTTACATTTGAAGTTTAATCTAACATAATGCTGTCAGTGCACTACAGCATTGGAGTGCTGCAAACACCGACAATGGCCGCTCAGAGGCAGAGTGCTGCACCCAGGTTCTCCGATGACTCTGGAGGGAGTCGGAGCACGCAGGGAGATCCTATTCCCTTCCGATGGGCTGAAGACACCTCCCCAGGAGACCAAGACAGCCTGGTTGCAGATTGTAGAGGAGGTCACAAGCAGGGATGTGTTCAGGAGGACCTGGGTGCAGTGCCACAAACGTTTCAATTATCTCATTAGATCAGGAAACGTTAATACAAAGCCACACTCAACTTCATCCTGCTGTGCCTCTCATCACATCCCCATCACTCTGCCTTCCCTACCCTACTCCTGCATATGCTTACTCACACCAACATACCTCGCACCTCCACCCATCCCTCTCTCGCTCTATCTACATTATCACATCCTTATCTCACTAGCCACCCCTCACACTCACCCTCATCCTACTGCAATCATACCAACTAACAACACACAAGGGTAGCCACTTGGGTTTTAGCCAATGGTTATGTAAAGTTTCTGTTAATGTGGTGTCAAACATGAAAATTTTTATTTTCAACACTTTCCGGTCTTGGACAGACTTGTGTGCAACTTTGGAAGTGGCTTAGTGAGTTGCAGTGAATGGTGAGACATAATGGTAGCCCCCCTCTCCCCGCAATGATGATGAGTGTGAAGGGAATGGCTTGGTCATTGTAGAGATGCTTTATGGTGTTGGTGTGGGGTGGTGCCTGCCGGGCAGCTGATGTGGTAGCCATATGGGTGTACAGCATAAAGTTAACTAAATCTGGCCATAATGAGGCAAACCCTGGCCTCCCAGGCAGCAATGTGCTCGGGTGCTGATGCCTTCTGTCCTGTGCAGCACCAGTTGATTGCGGAGAAGGTTGGTGTTGTTGTTGGTGCTGTTGGTGTGCCTGGTGCTGCTGGTGTTGGGGCTCATCGTGGTCCGATTCTGAGGACCAAGGTGAGACAGTATAAACGGCACCCATGTTGATGGACTAGATGGCAGGTGAAGTACAGATGACAGAAGCATTCAGTCAATGATGAGAGATTTCTTCCAATGAGGTGCCACTGGATGGAGACTTTGCTGGAAACACTTGCAGCCTGCAGAATCCGTGCTGGAAATGGTCTGATAAACAGCTTCTGCCTGAGGAAAGTGATCATATGTCAGGTGGGAGCTTTTACTGTACATTTGATGCTGTCAAGTAATCAGCTGGAGCAATGGCCACGGAACTCCTGCCTCTGGTTGACAGATGTGATTCCCGAGCTGCGTAATCCCGTGGCCATGCAGGGACATTTAAAAAGTAAGTGAAAAGAAGCTCTTAAGCACCTGTAAACTACCTGATAATCATAACAATTGAGTCCCCCGCCACTGCCGGTCGGGTCGGCTCCGCGATCTCAGCCCCTGCACAGCCGCAGGAAGAGCAGACTGTGGAGGAGGCCTCCCAGGCTCCCAACCCTAGAAGACGTCCGCCAAAGGCGTCTAAGCAGGCGCAGCATCAAAGTGAGCAATGTGCCTCTACATCTGCTGAAGCCACAGGGGAAGCACCACGTAGAAGCATGCGTAAGAGGAAGCTAACACACAAATAGTCACAAGGGTAGTCACTTGGGTATTTTGTTCTATTTTATATTTTCGATTGTCATCCTTTTGTGAAGATATTAAACAAAAGTGACGGCAAACAATTGAAGTTCTGGCCTATATGTTCTGGGAAATGGAGGTTGCACATTGAGGGCTCAGGGCGACTTGCATTTGTAATGATGGTGCTGAGAATGATAGGAAAGCACCATTTATTGGGGAGATGATGTATGGCGTGTTAAGAAGGTCATCCACACATTCATTGCCATATGCCAGCCACCTGTGGTTGAAGCTTAAGCTTACGTGAATCTGGCATGGATGAGTGCATCCCTTGCATGACGGCCAGCAATGTGCTCGAGTGCCGCTGCATTGGCCACATCCGGCCCTGCAAGGCGTGCCTCCTCCTCCTCCTCGTCCTCGTCGTCGTCCTCCTCCTCCTCCTGCTCCTCCTCGTCCTCCTCCTCCTCCTCCTGCCCATCCTCCCCCTCTTCTTCCGAGCATGCTCTGCGCTGAGCCACTTGTTCCTCAGGCAGCGCTAAGCCACGCAGCTGTGCGATGTTGTGCAGGGCACAGCAGACCACGATGATTTTGGAAACCCTGGCTGGTGCATACTGCAGGGCTCCACCAGATCTGTCGAGGCTTCGGAATCACATTTTGAGCAAGCCGATGGTTTGCTCGATGATGCTTCTGGTGGAAATGTGGCTCACATTGTATCGAGCCTGAGCCTCGTTTGATGGCCTCCTCATCGGTGTCATGAACCACTTTTTCAGAGGATAGCCCTTGTCGCCAAGAAGCCATCCAGAAAGTTGGGTTGGCGGATGGAAGAGCTGAGGCACAGTCGACTGGCGCAGGATGAAGGAGTCATGGCAACTGCCAGGGTACTTTGCACAAACATGCATGATGATCTTCCTGTGGTTACACACCAGCTGCACGTTAAGGGAGTGGAAGCCCTTGCGGTTGACAAAAACAGCTGGGTTGTGATGGGGTGCCCTAATAGCCACACGTGTGCAGCCTACGACGCCCTGCACCCTTGGGAAGCCTGCCATATTTTCAAAGCCAATCGCACGCTCAGTTACACTTGCTTCATCCGTGGAGAAGTGGATTTAATTGTGCGCCTTTGCAAAGAGAGCATCGGTGACCTGCGTGATGCAGGTGTGTGCGGCCGACTGGGAGATGCCGCTGATGTCTGCAGCTGATCCCTGGAAGGAGCCCGAAGCAAAGAAGTTGAGTGCGGTGGTGACTTTAACAGCCATTGGCAAGGGGTGTTCACCAGCTCCTCTGGGCGCAAGGTGTTGGTGCAGCATTGTACAGATGTCAGCGACTACCTCTCTCGAAAGTCTCAGCCTCCTTTGGCACAGCTGCTCAGTCATGTTGAGGAAGCTCATCCTCTGCCTGTAGAGCCGGTGTTGGGGGTATCTCCTGCGGCGAGGTGCAGCCCTGCGCTGAGGCCCACCGCCCTGTGCATCATCAGGTGGCTGAGGAGGAGGTTGGCGCTCCTGCTGTTGGTGCTGCTGCTGTGCTTGGTTGCGCTGCTGCCGCGGCTGCTCTTCCTCCGAATCTGACGACCAGGATGAGAGGATATAAATGGTTCCCATACCGCTGGTATATATCTCAGTCGAGGAATGGAGGTTGCTTGCGCTCAGACAAAGAGGCCAGAGGAGCTCACACTGCACATGGATTACAGCCTCAACACTCACAAGTTTAGTACAGTTGAAAATATCTCCCAAACCTCAAAGTTTTGACAAAACTAAGTTGTGACATATGCTGCCCACTGAGCCACATATCCGGTTTCAAGTCATACTCTTGTGCTCATAAATGCAAAATCTAGTGCATAAGGCTAGATTGTTTGAATTGTCCAGGCTGAATAGCACAATAAAAAGTATTTTCATTGTTTCTTTCCTCCTACTAAAATGTACCACCTCACACTTATCCATATTGAAATTGAATTGCCAATCAACGCCCATTCTGCAAGCTTATTAATGCTTCTTGTATTTTGTTGCATTCTTCCTCTGCATCAACTACAGCCACCAATTTGGAGCCGTCCGCAAATTTTGATATTGTATTTCCGATTCCAGAGTCCAAATCGTTCCTGTAAATTGTGAGCAACATTGTAGTTGATAATGTAACAATTAAAACGTTACGTTAGGTGTAAAGTGTCTAAACAGTTTGATCCAACATATGCTGTACGGGTGCATTCAGACTTTACATTTCAATGTTGCTTTGAGCCACTAACGTCATAGATTGTGGAGAGACTGGAGAAGCTGGGATCGTTCTCCTTAGAGCAGGGAAGGTGAAGGGACGATTTAATATGGGGGTTCATAATTATGAGGGGGATTGATAGAGTAAATCAGGAGAAACTGTTTACACTGGCAGGGGGGCCGCTAACCAAAAGGCATAGAGTTAAGAACACATCCCCCAAAAAATTCAGAGGGGAGATGTGGAGATTTTTTTAATGCAGCGAGTTGTTACGATTTAGAAAGGAATTGAGAGTCAGCAGAGGCGCAGTTGGTAGCACCCAGGCCATTGCGTCAGGAGGTTGTAGATTCAAGTCCCAGTCCAGAGAGTTGAGCGCAAAACTCTAGGCTGACACTCCAGTGCAGTACTGAGGGAGTGGGGCAATAAGGAAGGCAAATGACATGTTGCGCTTTATTGCAAGGGGGTTGGAGTATAAGTGTAAGGAAGTCTTGCTACAATTGTACAGGGCCTTGGTGAGACCACACCTGGAGTACTGTGCACAGGTTTGGTCTCCTTATCTAAGGAAGGATATACTTGCCTTGGAGGCGGTGCAATGAAGGTTCACTAGATTGATTCCTGGGATGAGAGGGCTGTCCTATGATGAGAGATTGTGTAGAATGGGCCTATACTCGCTGGAGTTTAGAAGAATGAGTGGTGATCTCATTGAAACATTCAAGATTCTGAAGGGGATTGACAGTGTAGATGCTGAGAGGTTATTTCCCCTGGCTGGAGTGTCCAGAACTAGGGGGCATAGTCTCAGGATAAGGGGTCGGCCATTTATATAAGGACATAAGAACATAAGACGTACGAGCAGGAGTAGGTCATTTGGCCACTCGAGCCTGCTCCGCCATTCAATAAGATCATGGCTGATCTGATCTTGGCCTCAACTCCACTTCCCTGCCCGCTCCCCATAACCCTTGACTCCCTTATCGTTCAAATATCTGTCTATCTCCACCTTAAATATATTCAATGACCCAGCCTCCACAGCTCTCTGGGGAAGAGAATTCCAAAGATTCACGACCCTCTGAGAGAAGAAATTCCTCCTTATTTCCGATTTAAATGGGTGCCCCCTTATTCTGAAATTATGCCCCCTAGTTCTAGATTCCCCCACGAGGGAAAGCATCCTCTCTGCATCTACCCTGTCGATCCCCTTCAGAATCTTACATGTTTCAAGAAGATCTCCTCTCATTTTTCTAAACTCCAATGTGTATAGGCCCAGCCTGCTCAACCTTTCTTCATAAGACAACCCTTTCATCTCTGGAATCAACTTCGTGAACCTTCTCTGAACAGCCTCCAATGCAAGTATATCCTTCCTTAAATAAGGAGACCAAAACTGTACGCAGTACTCCAGGTGTGGTCTCACCAGCGCCCTGTACAGTTGTAACAGGACCTCCCTACTTTTATACTCCATTCCCTTTGCAATAAAGGCCAACACTCCATTTGCCTCCCTAATTACTTGCTGTACTTGCATGCTAACGTTTTGTGACTCATGTTCAAGGACCCCCAGATCCCTCTGTACCTCAGCATTTTGTTATCTCTCCCCATTTAAATAATAATTTGATTTTTTATTTTTCCTACCAATGTGGATAACCTCGCATTTTCCCACATTATACTCCATCTGCCAGATTTTTGCCCACTCACTTCGCCTGTCTATATTTAAGACTGAGATGAGGAGGAATTTCTTCACTCAGAGGGTTGTGAATCTTTGGAATTCTCTGCCCCAGAGGGCTGTGAATGCTGAGTCTTTGAGTATATTCAAGGCTGAGATCGATAGATTTTTGGACTCTAATGGGAATCAAGGGATATGGAGATCGGGCGGGAAAGTGGAGTTGAGGTCGATGATCAGCCATGTTCTTATTGAATGGCGAGGAGGCTCGAGGGGCCGTATGGACCACTCCTGCTCCTATTTCTTATGTTCTTATGTTCTTATGTCGGCGGTATCGTCTTTCAGATGAGACGTTAAACCGAGGCCCTCTCAGGTGGCCGTAAATGATCCCGTGGCACTATTTCGAAGAAGAGCAGGGGATTTCTCCCCAGTGTCCTGGCCAATATTTACCCCTCAATCAACATCACTAAAACAGATTATCTGGTCATTATCACGTTGCTGTTTGTGGGAGCTTGCTGTGCACAAATTGTCTGCTGCGTTTCCCACATTACAGCACTGCAAAAGTACTTCATTGGCTGTAAAGCGCTTTGTGACGTTCTGAGGCCACGAGAGGCGCTATATGAATGCAAGTTATCTCTTTCTATATACTTGAAAAGGAGAAATGTGCAGTGCTATGGTGATAGATCAGGTGGGCGAGTGGGACTAATTGGATAGCTCTTTCAAACAGCAGGCACAGACACGATGGGATGAATGGCCTCCTTCCGTGCTAAAGAATCTTTTTGCTTAGGCACGTCATTCTTCTCCATGACTGACAATCTATGATTATACAGGAGGGGCGCTGTTGCGCTGAACTACTTGCAGCAGCTCCGCTCACTGAACGCTGAGTTTTGGTTTAACTCTTTAAGTGCTGGACCATCATATCACCTTTCATGTCAGACTCCTGTGCTGATAAACGCACAATCAGAGCATGAGGTTAGATTGTTTGAATTGTCCAGCCTGAATAGCACAATAAAAAATATTAGCTTTTTCCTTCGTTTTTTTCTCTTTCTTTCTCTCTTTCTATATTTATTGCTTTCTTTCTTTCTCTCTTTCTTTATTTATTGCTTTCTTTCTTTCTCTCTTTCTTTATTTATTGCTTTCTTTCTTTCTCTATATCTCTCTTTCTTTTTTTGTTCTGTATTTCTTTCTTTCTTTCTCTCTTTCTTTCTCTCTTTCTGTCTTTCTTTCGTTTGTTCTTTCTTTCCATTTTATGTTTTAGAACTCATTGTTTCCTGGTGTCTTGGTGTCCTGAAGAAAAACGAAGTGGTCGTGATTATTCTGCTTCGATATTAAAGTAAATAACTGTATATTAGAAAATAAAGATTGAAACCCAAATTCTTTTCATTACAATAAAGAACAACACCAGCAATGATAGAGCTGTTAATAAGTTAAATAGGGAACAGGAAATATTCCCAATGGTCGACCAGTAGATAACTAAAGTTTGTTAATTGATGACTGAGAGGTGACCGGATAGCGGTGTTTAAAATTATTAAGTGGTTTGATAGGGTATATACAGGGAGCAAATATTTTCAATTGAGTGGGAGACCAGAATTAAGGGCCATAAATATAAGATCGCCACTGATAAATCCAATAGGGAATTGTGAATCTTTTCCCCACCTCCTCCATTGCCACAATATGCTTTTTATTAAATGGAGGCCAGGACTGTGCACAGTACTCCAAGTGTGGTCTCATAAGTTGGATACTAATTTAACACGAATCACCTGTGTTTCAACTCTCGCCCTCTATAAATGAATCCCAGTGCTTGGTTTGTTTTTTTACGGCCTTATTAACCTGCCTTGCTACTTTTCGTGATTTGTGTATCTGTACCCCGAGTTTCCTGTGCTCCTCTACCACATTTAGATCCTTATCGCCAACAATAAATCCAGTAGGGAATTGTGACTCTTTTCCTCACCTCCTCCAGTGCGTCTATATCTTTTAAAAAAATAATATGGAGGCTTGAACTTTTCACAGAAATCCAAATGTGGTCTAGCCAAAGTGCGATACAAGTTTTACGTGACTTCCCTGCTTTTCGATGATATCCCTCTAGTGATGAACCCCAGAGTTTGTTTTTTGTACCCTTTTTAACCTGTGCCGCTATTTTTAGAGAGCTGTGTATCTGTACCCCGAGGTTTTTTTTTGCTCTTCTACTCCATTTAGATCCTTATTGTCCAAGCAGTATGTGGCCTCCTGATTCCTCCTACCAAAATGTATCACGTCACTTTTATCTATACTGAAATTCATTAGCCGGTTTAACGGCCATTCTGGATGCTTATTACTGTTTCTTGTATTTTGTCGCATTCTGCTATTAACTACACCCTCCAATTTGGGGCCGGCCGCTAATTTGAAATTGTATTTCCAATTCGCGAGTCCAAATCGTTCTTGTAGATTGTGAACAACAGTGTAGTTGATAATGTAGCATTTAAAACGTTAAGTTCGGTGTAAAATGTATAAACAGGTTGAACCAACATATACTGTTCAGCTGGATTCAGACTTTACATTTCAATGTTGCATAAGCCATTAACCTCATAGATTGTGGCGAGACTAGAGAAGCTGGGATCGTTCTCCTTAGAGCAGAGAAAGTTAAGGGACGATATAATAGAGATGTTCATAATTATGAAGGGTGTTAATAGAGTAAATCAGGGGAAACTGTTTCCACTGGCAGGGGGGCCGCTAACCAAAGGGCATAGAGTTAAGAACATTTCCCAAAAAAATTCAGAGTGGAGATGTGGAGATTTTTTTAATGCAGCGAGTTGTTACGATTTGGAATGCAAGTGAGTGTGAGCCGTGGCTCAGTTGGTAGCACCATGTCATTGCGACAGGAGGTTTTAGATTCAAGTCCCAGTCCAGAGACTTCAGCACAAAACTCTAGGCTGACACTCCAGTGCAGTACTGAGGGAGTGCTGCACTGTCGGAGGTGTCCTCTTTCAGATGAGAGGTTAAATCGCGGCCCCGTCTACCATCTCATGTGGCCGTAAAAGATCCCATGGCACTATTTCGAAGAAGAGCAGGGGAGTTCGCTCCAGTGTCCTGGGGCCAATATTTATCCCTTAATCGACATCACTAAAACAGATTATCTGGTCATTATCACATTGCTGTGTGTGGGAGCTTGCTGTGCACAAATTGGCTGCTTCATTTCCTACATTACAACAGTGACTACACTTCAAAAAGTACTTCATGGCTGCAAAGCGCATTGAGACGTCCCGAGGTCGTGAAAGGCGCTATTTAAAATTCAGTTCTTTCTTTCCTTTTATATACTGAAAAAGGAGAAATGTGCAGTGCTATGGTGAAGGATCAAGTGGGTGAGTGGGACTAATTGGATAGCTCTTTCAAACAGCAGGCACAGACACGATGGGACGAATGGCCTCCTTCCGTGCTGTGCCATTCTATGTTTAGAATAAGTGAGTCGTTTATCTTTTCAGCTTAGCCGCGTCTTTCCAGGCAATGACATGCACAGCTCATTGGACTGAACAACTTGCAGCAGCTCCGCTCACTGCACACTGAGTTTTGGGTTAACTCTTTGAGTGCTGGACCATCATAGCCGCTTTCAAGTCAGACTCTTTTGCTGATAATTCCCCTGAGGTTAGATTGTTTGAGTTGCACAGGCTGAATAGCACAATTCAAAACCTTTACTTTCTTTCTTTCTTTTTATTCTTCCTTTCTTTCTTTGTTTGTTTCTTTCGTTTTTTCTGTCTTTTTTTCTTTCTCTTCTTTCTTGCTTCCTTTCTTGCTTTCATTCTTTTCTTTCTTTCATTCTTTCTTTCTTTCCATTTTAAGTTTTAAAGCTCATTGTATCCACGTGATTATTCTGCTTCGATATTAAAGAAAATAACTGTGTATTAGACATTAAAGACTGAAACTGGAACTCTTTTCATTACAATAAAAAACAACACCAGCAATGACAGAACTGTTCAAATTTATTAGAGGCTTTAATAAGTTAAATAGAGAACAGTAAATTTTCCCAATGGTCGACCTGTCCATAACTAAAGTTTGTTAATTGAAGACTGAGAGGTGACCGGATAGAGGTCTTTAAAATTATGAAGTGCTTTGATAGGGTAGACGTAAAGATTATATTTCCAATTGTGAGTGAGACCAAAATTAGGGGCAATAAATAGTAGATCGCCAGTAATAAATCTAATGAGGGATTGTGATTTTTTTCCCACTTCCTCCATTGCCTCAATTTGCTTTTAATGTATGGAGGCCAGAACATTGCACAGTACGCCACGCGTGGGCTAACAAGTTGGATACAAATTTAACATGACTAACCTGCTTTTAAACTCTTACCCTCAATTAAAGAATCCCAGTGCTTGGGTTGTTTTTTTTACGGCCTTACTAACCTGCGTTGCTACTTTTATTGATTTGTGCTCCTCTACCCCATATAAATCCTTATCGCCACTAATGAATCCAATAGGGAATTGTGACTATTTTTCCCACCTCCTCCAGTGCGTCGATATCATTTTTTTAATAATATGGAGGCCAGAACTATGCACAGCAATCCAAGTGTGGTCTAACCAAGGTTCGATACAAGTTTAACATGACTTCCCTACTTTTCAACTCTATCCCTCTAGAGATGAAACCCTGTTCTTGGTTTGCATTTTATACCCTTATTAACCTTTGCCGCTACGTTTAGTGAGCTGTGTATCTGTACCCCGAGGTTCATTTGCTCCTCTACCCCATTTAGATCCTTATTGTCCAAGCATTGCGTGGCCTCCTTATTCTTCCTACTAAAATGTACCACCTCACAATTATCTGTATTGAAATTCATTGGCCGGTTAAACGGCCATTCTGCAAGCATATGAATGCTTCTTGTATTTTGTTGCATTCTTCCCTGGTATTAACTACACCCACCAATTTGGGGCCGTCCACAAATTTTGCTATTGTATTTCCGATTCCAGAGTTCAAATCGTTCATGTCAATTGTGAGCAACAGTGTAGTTGATAATGTAACAAATAAAACCTTAAGTTAGGTGTAAAGTGTATAAACAGTTTCATCCATAATCAATTGTACTGGTGCATTCAGATTTACATTTCAATGTTGCTTGAGCCACTAACTTCATAGATTGTAGAGCGACTAGAGAAGCTGGGATCGTTCTCCTTCGAGTAGAGAAGGTTAAGGGACGATTTAATAGAGGTTTTCATAATTATGAAGGGTGTTAATAGAGTAAATCAGGTGAAACTGTTTACACTGGCAGAGGGGCCGCTAACCAAAAGGCATAGAGTTAGGAACATTTCCCAAAAAAATTCAGAGTGGAGATGTGGAGATTTTTTTAATGCAGCGAGTTGGAAAGGAATTGAGTGACAGCCATGGCTCAGTTGGTAGCACCCAGGCCATTGCGACTGGAGGTTGTAGATTCAAGTCCCAGTCCAGAGACTTCAGCACAAAACTCGACGTGCCGGAGCAGTAATTCTTCGCCATGACTGCCAATCTATGACTATACAGGAGGGGCGCTGTTGCACTGAACTACTTACAGCAGCTCCGCTCACTGCACACTGAATTTTGGATTAACTTTTTAAGTGCTGGACCATCATATCCCCTTTCATGTCAGATTCCTGTGCTTATCAATGTACGAACAGAGCATGAGGTTAGAGTGTTTGAATTGTACAGGCTAAATATTTCCTTCTTTCTTTCTGCCTTTCTGTCTTTTCTTTCTTTCCATTTTAAGTTTAGCCTTCAACACTCGTTCTTTCCTGGAGGTCTTGTTCTCCTGAAGAAAAACGTAGTGATCGTGATTATTCTGCTTTGATATTAAAGTAACTAACTGTATATTAGACAATAAAGATTGAAACCGGAACTCTTTTCATCACAATAAAGAACAACGCCAGCAATGGTAGAGCTGTTCACATTTATTCGAGGCTTTAATAAGATAAATATGGAACAGAAAATATTCCCAATGGTCGACGAGTAGATAACTAAAGTTTGTTAATTGATGACTGAGAGGGGACCTGATGAAAGAGAAGATATTTCCAATTGTGGGGGAGACCAACTGTTATAGGCCATAAATATAAGACCACCACTAGTAAATCCAATAGGGAATTGTGAATCTTTTCCCCACCTCCTCCATTGCCTAAATGTGCTTTTCATTAAATGGAGGCCAGGACTGTGCACAGTACTCCAAGTGTGGTCTAACAAGTTGGATACATGATGTGGAGATGCCGGTGTTGGACTGGGGTGGACAAATGTGAGAAGTCGCACAACAATTAACATGATTCCATACGTTTCAACTCTCACCCTCTATAAATGAATCGCAGTGCCTTGTTTGCTTTTTTACGGCCTTATGAACCTGCGTTGCTACTTTCAGTGATTTGTGTATCTGTACCCCGAGTTTCCTGTGCTATTCTACCCCATTTAGATCCTTATCGCCACTAATAAATCCAATAGGGAATTGTGACTCTTTTCCTCACCTCCTCCAGTGCGTCTATATCATTTTTTAAAAATAATATGGAGACCAGAACTATACACAGCAATCCAAATGTGGTCTAGCCAAAGTGCGATACAAGTTTTACGTGACTTTCGTGCTTTTCGATGATATCCCTCTAGTGATGAACCCCAGTGTTTGTTTTGCTTTTTTATGGCCTTATTAACCGGTGTCGCTATTTTTACTGCTTTGTGTATCTGTACCCCGAGCTTTTTTTGCCCTTCTACCCCATTTAGATCCTTATTGTCCAAGCAGTATGTGGCCTCCTTATTCCTCCTACCAAAATGTATCACGTCACTTTTATCTACATTGAAATTCATTTGCCTGTTAAACGCCCATGCTGAGAGCTTATTAATTCTTCTTGTATTTTGTTGCATTCTCCCCTGCATTAACTACACCCCCCAATTTGGCGCCTTCCACAAATTTTGATATTGTATTTCCGATTCGAGAGTCGAAATCGTTCTTGTAAATTATGAGCAACAGTGTAGTTGAAAATGTAACAAATAAAACGTTAAGTTCGGTGATATCTTGTGTAAAGTGTATAAACAGTTTGATCCAACATATACTGTACGGCTGCATTCAGACTTTACATTTCAATGTTGCTTTGAGCCACTAACTTCATAAATTGTGAAGAGACGAGAGAAGTTGGAATCGTTCTGCTTAGAGCAGAGAAGGTTAAGGGAGGATTTAATAGAGGTTTTGATAAATATGAGGGGTTGTTGATAGAGTAACTTAGGAGAAACTGTTTCCACTGGCAGGGGGGCCGCTAACCAAAGCGCATAGAGTTAAGAACATTTCCCAAGAACATTCAGAGGGGTGATGTGGAGATTTTTTTAATGCAGCGAGTTATTACGATTTGGAAAGGAATTGTGTGTCAGCCGTGGCTCAGTTGGTAGCACCATGTCATTGTGTCAGGAGGTTTTAGATTCAAGTCCCAGTCCAGAGACTTCAGCACAAAACTCTAGGCTGACACTCCAGTGCAGTACTGAGGGAGTGCTGCACTGTCGGAGGTGTCCTCTTTCAGATGAGAGGTTAAATCTGGCCCCGTCTACCATCTCATGTGGCCGTAAAAGATCCCATGGCACTATTTCAAAGAAGAGCAGGGGAGTTCTCCCCAGTGTCCTGCGGCCAATTTTTATCCCTCAATCAGCATCACTAAAACAGATTATCTGGTCATTATCACATTGCTGTTTGTGGGAGCTTGCTGTGCACAAATTAGCTGCTGCATTTCCTACATTGCAACAGTGACTACACTTCAAAAAGTACTTCATTGTCTGCAAAGCGCTTTGAGACGTCCCAAGGTCGTGAACGTCGCTATTTAAAAGCAACTTTTTTCTTTCCTTTTATATACTGGAAAAGGAGAAATATGCAGTGCTATGGCGAAGGATCAAGTGGGCGAGTGGGACTAATTGGATAGCTCTTTCAAACAGCAGGCACAGACACGATGGGACAAACGGCCTCCTTCCGTTCTGTGCCATTCTATGTTTACAAGAAGTGAGTCGTTTATCTTTTCAGCTTAGCCGCGTCATTCCAGGCAATGACATGCACAGCTCATTGGACTGAACAACTTGCAGCAGCTCCGCTCACTGCACACTGAGTCTTGAGTTAACTCTTTGAGTGCTGGACCATCATAGCCGCTTTCAAATCTGATTGTTTTGCGGATAATTCCCCTGAGGTTAGATTGTTTGAATTGCACAGGCTGAATAGCACAATTCAAAATCTTTACTTTCTTTCTTTCTTTCTTTCTTTCTTTTATTCTTTCTTTCTTTCTTTCTTTCTTCCTTTCCTTTCTTCCTTTTTTTCTTTCTTTCTTTCTTTCTTTCTTTCTTTCTTTCTTTCTTTCTTTCTTTCTTTCTTTCTTTCTTTCTTTCTTTCTTTCTTTCTATCTTTCATTCTTTCTTTCTTTTATTCTTTCTTTCTTTCTTTCTTTCTTTCTTTCTTTCTTTCTTTCTTTCTTTCTTTCTTTCTTTCTTTCTTTCTTTCTTTCTTTCTTTCTTTCTTTCTTTCTGTCTTTCTTTCTTTCATTCTGTCTTTCTTTCTTTCCATTTTAAATTTTAAAGCTCATTGTTTCCTGGTGTCTTGGTGTCCTGAAGAAATACGAAGTGATCGTGATTATTCTGCTTCGATATTAAAGAAAATCACTGTTTATTAGAAAATGAAGATTGAAGCCGGAGCTCTTTTCATTACAATAAAAAACAACAGCAGCAATGACAGAGATGTTGAAATTTATTAGAGGCTTTAATAAGTTAAATAGGGAACAGTAAATATTCCCAATGGTCGACCTGTACATAACTAAAGCTTGTTAATTGAAGACTGAGAGGTGACTGGATAGAGGTCTTTAAAATTATGAAGTGGTTTAGTAGGGTAGACGTAGAGAAAATATTTCCAATTGTGGGGGAGACCAAAATTAGGGGCCATAAATAGTAGATCGCCACTAATAAATCTTGAGGGAGTGTGATTTTTTTTCCACTTCCTCCATTGCCTCAATTTGCTTTTAACTTATGCAGGCCAGAACATTGCACAGTAATTGCACGAGTGGTCTAATAGGTTGGATACAAATTTAACATGACTAACCTGCTTTTCAACTCTCTCCCTCTATTAATGGATCCCAGTGCTTGGTTTGTTTTTACGGCCTTACTAACCTGCGTTGCTACGTTTAATGATTTGTGCTCCTCTACCCCATATAAATCCTTATCGCCACTAATGAATCCAATAGGGAATTGTGACTCTTTTCCCCACATTCTGTAGTGCGTCGATATCATTTTTTTTAATAATATGGAGGCCAGAACTATGCACAGCAATCCAAGTGTGGTCTAACCAAGGTTCGATGCAGGTTTAACATGACTTGCCTGCTTTTCAACTCTATCCCTCTAGAGATGAAGCCATGTGCTTGGTTTGCTTTTTATACACTTATTAAGCTTTGCCGCTACGTTTAGTGAGCTGTGTATCTGTACCCCGAGGTTCATTTGCTCCTCTACCCCATTTGGATCCTTATTGTCCAAGCAGTGTGTGGCCTCCTTATTCTTCCTAAAATATACCACCTCACACTTATCTGTATTGAAATTCATTGGCCGGTTAAACGGCCATTCTGCAAGCATATGAATGCTTCTTGTATTTTGTTGCAATTTTCCCTGGTATTAACTACACCCACCAATTTGGGGCCGTCCACAAATTTTGATATTGTATTTCCGATCCCAGAGTTCAATTCGTTCATGTCAATTGTGAGCAGCAGTGTAGTTGATAATGTAACAAATAAACGTGAAGTTAGGTGTAAAGTGTATAAACAGTTTCATCCATAATAAATTGTACTGGTGCAATCAGACTTTAAATTTCAATGTTGCTTTGAGCCACTAACTTCACAGATTGTAGAGCCACTGGAGAAGCTGGGATCGTTCTCCTTCGAGTAGAGAAGGTTAAGGGACGATTTAATAGAGGTTTTCACAATTATGAAGGGTGTTAATAGAGTAAATTAGGTGAAACTGTTTACACTGGCAGGGGGGCCGCTAACCAAAAGGCATTGAGTTAGGAACATTTCCCAAAAAAATTCAGAGTGGAGATGTGGAGATTTTTTTAATGCAGCGAGTTGTTACGATTTGGAAAGGAATTGAGTGTGAGCCGTGGCTCAGTTGGTAGCACCCAGGCCATTGCGTCAGGAGGTTGTAGATTCAAGTCCCAGTCCAGAGAATTCAGCTCAAAACTCGACGTGCCGGAGCAGAAATTGTGCGCCATGACTGCCAATCTATGATTATACAGGAGGGGCGATGTTGCACTGAACTACTTACAGCAGCTCCGCTCACTGCACGCTGAGTTTTGGATTAACTCTTTAAGTGCTGGACCATCATATCCCCTTTCATGTCAGATTCCTGCGCTTATAAATGTACAAAAATGAGAAGTCGCACAACACCAGGTTATAGTCCAACAGATTTATTTAAAATTACAAGCTTTCGGAGCTGTCGCCCCTTCCTCAGGTAGAGGGGGCGACAGCTCCGAAAGCTTGTAATTTTAAATAAATCTGTTGGACTATAACCTGGTGTTGTGCGACTTCTCATTTTTGTCCATCCCAGTCCAACGCCGGCATCTCCACATTATAAATGTACAAACAGAGCATGAGGTTAGAGTGTTTGAATTGTACAGGCTAAATATTTCCTTCTTTCTTTCTTTCCTTCTTTCTGCTTTCTGTCTTTTCTTTCTTTTCATTTTAAGTTTAACCTTCAACACTCGCCCTTTCCTGGATGTCTTGTCCTGAAGAAAAACGTAGTGATCGTGATTATTCTGCTTTGATATTAAAGTAACTAACTGTATATTAGACAATAAAGATTGAAACCGGAACTCTTTTCATCACAATAAAGAATAACGCCAGCAATGGTAGAGCTGTTCACATTTATTCGAGGCTTTAATAAGATAAATATGGAACAGAACATATTCCCAATGGTCGACCAGTAGATAACTAAAGTTAATTAATTGATGACTGAGAGGGGACCTGATGAAGGTCTTATAAATTATGTAGGATGGAGAAAGAGAAGATATTTCCAGTTGTGGGGGAGACCAACAGTTATGGGCCATAAATATAAGATCGCCACTAGTAAATCCAATAGGGAATTGTGAATCTTTTCCCCACCTTCCCCATTGCTTCAATATGCTTTTTATTAAATGGAGGCCAGGACTGTGCACAGTACTCCAAGTGTGGTCTAACAATTTGAATACAAATTAACCTGAATTCCATACGTTTCAACTCTCTCCCTCTATAAATGAATCCCAGTGCCTTGTTTGCTTTTTTACGGCCTTATGAACCTGCGTTGCTACTTTTAGTGATTTGTGTATCTGTACCCCGAGTTTCCTGTGCTTCTCTACCCCATTTAGATCCTCATCGCCACTAATAAATCCAATAGGGAATTGTGACTCTTTTCCTCACCTCCTCCAGTGCGTCTATATCATTTTTTAAAAATAATATGGAGGCCAGAACTATACACAGCAATCCAAATGTGGTCTAGCCAAAGTGCGATACAAGTTTTACGTGACTTTCGTGCTTTTCGATGATATCCCTCTAGTGATGAACCCCAGTGTTTGTTTTGCTTTTTTATGGCCTTATTAACCTGTGTCGCTATTTTTACTGCTTTGTGTATCTGTACCCCGAGCTTTTTTTGCCCTTCTACCCCATTTAGATCCTTATTGTCCAAGCAGTATGTGGCCTCCTTATTCCTCTTACCAAAATGTATCACGTCACTTTTATCTACATTGAAATGCATTTGCCTCTTAAATGCCCATGCTGAGAGCTTATTAATTCTTCTTGTACTTTGTTGCATTCTCCCCGGCATTAACTACATCCCCCCAATTTGGGGCCTTCCACAAATTTTGATATTGTAGTTCCGATTCGAGAGTCGAAGTCGTTCTTGCAAATTATGAGCAACAGAGTAGTTGAAAATGTAACAAATAAAACGTTAAGTTCGGTGATATCTTGTGTAAAGTGTATAAACAGTTTGCTCCAACATATACTGTATGGCTGCATTCAGACTTTACATTTCAGTGTTGCTTTGAGCCACTAACTTCATAAATTGTGAAGAGACAAGAGAAACTGGGTTCGTTCTCCTTAGAGCAGAGCAGGTTAAGGGACGATTTAATAGAGGTTTTCATAAATATGAGGGGTGTTGATAGAGTAAATCAGGAGAAACTCTTTACACTGGCAGGGGGGCCGCTAACCAAAGCGCATAGAGTTAGGAACATTTCCCAAAAAAATTCAGAGTGGAGATATTTTTAATGCAGCGAGTTGTTACGATTTGGAAAGGAATTGAGTGTCACCCGTCGCTCAGTTGGTAGCACCATGTCATTGTGTCAGGAGGTTGTAGATTCAAGTCCCACTCCAGAGGCCTCAGCACAAAACTCTAGGCTGACACTCCAGTGCAGTACTGAGGGAGTGCTGCACTGTCGGAGGTGTCCTCTTTCAGATGAGAGGTTAAATCGAGACCCCGTCTACCATCTCATGTGGCCGTAAAAGATCCCATGGCACTATTTCGAAGAAGAGCAGGGGAGATCTCCCCAGTGTCCTGGCCAATATTTATCCCTCAATCAACATCACTAAAACAGATTATCTGGTCATTATCACATTGCTGTTTGTGAGAGCTTGCTGTGCACAAATTGGATCTGCATTTCCTACATTACAACAGTGACTACACTGCAAAAGTACTTCATGGCTGCAAAGCGCTTTGAGACGTCCCAAGGTCGTGAAAGGCGCTATTTAAAAGCAACTTCTTTCTTTCCTTTTATATACTGGAAAAGGAGAAATGTGCAGTGTGATGGTGAAGGATCAAGTGGGCGAGTGGGACTAATTGGATAACTCTTTCAAACAGCAGGCACAGACACGATGGGACAAATGGCCTCCTTACGTGCTGTGCCATTCTATGTTTACAAGAAGTGAGTCATTTATCTTTTCGGCTTAGCCGCGTCATTCCAGGCAATGACATGCACAGCTCATTGGACTGAACAACTTGCAGCAGCTCCGCTCACTGCACACTGAGTCTTGAGTTAACTCTTTGAGTGCTGGACCATCATAGCCGCTTTCAAATCTGACTGTTTTGCGGATAATTCCCTTGAGGTTAGATTGTTTGAATTGCAGAGGCTGAATAGCACAATTCAAAATCTTTACTTTCTTTCTTTCTTTCTTTCTTTCTTTCTTTCTTTCTTTCTTTCTTTCTTTCTTTCTTTCTTTCTTTTATTCTTTCTTTCTTTCTTTCATTGTCTCTTTCTTTCATTGTTTCTTTCTTTCATTCTGTCTTTCTTTCTTTCCATTTGAAATTTTAAAACTCATTGTTTCCTGGTGTCTTGGTGTCCTGAAGAAATACGAAGTGATCGTGATTATTCTGCTTCGATATTAAAGAAAATCACTGTTTATTAGAAAATAAAGATTGAAGCCGGAGCTCTTTTCATTACAGTAAAAAACAACACCAGCAATGACAGAGCTGTTCAAATTTATTAGAGGCTTTAATAAGTTAAATATGGAACAGTAAATATTCCCAATGGTCGACCTGTACATAACTAAAGCTTGTTAATTGAAGACTGAGAGGTGACTGGATAGAGGTCTTTAAAATTATGAAGTGGTTTAGTAGGGTAGACGTAGAGAAAATATTTCCAATTGTGGGGGAGACCAAAATTAGGGGCCATAAATAGTAGATCGCCACATATAAATCTTGAGGGAGTGTGATTTTTTTCCACTTCCTCCATTGCCTCAATTTGCTTTTAATGTATGGAGGCCAGAACATTGCACAGTAATTGCACGAGTGGTCTAACAGGTTGGATACAAATTTAACATGACTAACCTACTTTTCAACTCTCTCCCTCTATTAATGAATCCCAGTGCTTGGTTTGTTTTTAGGGCCTTACTAACCTGCGTTGCTACGTTTAATGATTTGTGCTCCTCTACCCCATATAAATCCTTATCGCCACTAATGAATCCAATAGGGAATTGTGACTCTTTTCCCCACATTCTGTAGTGCGTCTATATCATTTTTTTTAATAATATGGAGGCCAGAACTATGCACAGCAATCCAAGTGTGGTCTAACCAAGGTTCGATGCAGGTTTAACATGACTTGCCTGCTTTTCAACTCTATCCCTCTAGAGATGAAGCCATGTGCTTGGTTTGCTTTTTATACCCTTATTAAGCTTTGCCGCTACGTTTAGTGAGCTGTGTATCTGTACCCCGAGGTTCATTTGCTCCTCTACCCCATTTGGATCCTTATTGTCCAAGCAGTGTGTGGCCTCCTTATTCTTCCTACTAAAATATACCACCTCACACTTATCTGTATTGAACTTCATTGGCCGGTTAAACGGCCATTCTGCAAGCATATGAATGCTTCTTGTATTTTGTTGCATTCTTCCCTGGTATTAACTACCCCCACCAATTTGGGGCCGTCCACAAATTTTGCTATTGTATTTCCGATTCCAGAGTTCAAATCGTTCATGTCAATTGTGAGCAACAGTGTAGTTGATAATGTAACACATAAACGTGAAGTTAGGTGTAAAGTGTATAAACAGTTTCATCCATAATAAATTGTACTGGTGCAATCAGACTTTACATTTCAATGTTGCTTTGAGCCACTAACTTCACAGATTGTAGAGCGACTGGAGAAGCTGGGATCGGTCTCCTTCGAGGAGAGAAGGTTAAGGGACGATTTAATAGAGGTTTTCATAATTATGAAGGGAGTTAATAGAGTAAATCAGGTGAAACTGTTTACACTGGCAGGGGGGCCGCTAACCAAAGGGCATAGAGTTAGGAACATTTCCCCCAAAAATTCAGAGTGGAGATGTGGAGATTTTTTTAATGCAGCGATTTGGAAAGGAATTGATTGTCAGCCGTGGCTCAGTTGCTAGCACCCAGGCCATTGCGTCAGGAGGTTGTAGATTCAAGTCCCAGTCCAGGGACTTCAGCTCAAAACTCGACGTGCCGGAGCAGAAATTGTGCGCCATGACTGCCAATCTATGATTATACAGGAGGGGCGCTGTTGCACTGAACTACTTGCAGCAGCTCCGCTCACTGCACGCTGAGTTTTGGATGAACTCTTTAAGTGCTGGACCATCATATCCCCTTTCATATCAGATTCCTGCGCTTATAAATGTACAAAAATGAGAAGTCGCACAACACCAGGTTATAGTCCAACAGATTTATTTAAAATTACAAGCTTTCGGAGCTGTCGCCCCTTCCTCAGGTAGAGGGGGCGACAGCTCCGAAAGCTTGTAATTTTAAATAAATCTGTTGGACTATAACCTGGTGTTGTGCGACTTCTCATTTTTGTCCACCCCAGTCCAACGCCGGCATCTCCACATTATAAATGTACAAACAGAGCATGAGGTTAGAGTGTTTGAATTGTACAGGCTAAATATTTCCTTCTTTCTTTCTTTCTTTCTTTCTGCCTTTCTGTCTTTTCTTTCTTTCCACTTTCAGTTTAGCCTTCAACACTCGCCCCTTCCTGGATGTCTTGTCCTGAAGAAAAACGTAGTGATCGTGATTATTCTGCTTTGATATTAATGTAACTAACTGTATATTAGACAATAACGATTGAAACTGGAACTCTTTTCATCACAATAAAGAACAACGCCAGCAATGGTAGAGCTGTTCACATTTATTCGAGGCTTTAATAAGATAAATATGGAACAGAACATATTCCCAATGGTCGACCAGTAGATAACTAAAGTTAATTAATTGATGACTGAGAGGGGACCTGATGAAGGTCTTATAAATTATGTAGGATGTAGAAAGAGAAGATATTTCCAGTTGTGGGGGAGACCAACAGTTATGGGCCATAAATATAAGATCGCCACTAATAAATCCAATAGGGAATTGTGAATCTTTTCCCCACCTTCCCCATTGCTTCAATACGCTTTTTATTAAATGGAGGCCAGGACTGTGCACAGTACTCCAAGTGTGGTCTAACAATTTGAATTCAAATTAACATGAATTCCATACGTTTCAACTCTCTCTCTCTATAAATAAATCCCAGTGCATTGTTTGCTTTTTTACGGCCTTATGAACCTGCGTTGCTACGTTTAGTGATTTGTGTATCTGTACCCCGAGTTTCCTGTGCTTCTCTACCCCATTTAGATCCTTATCGCCACTAATAAATCCAATAGGGAATTGTGACTCTTTTCCTCACCTCCTCCAGTGCGTCTATATCATTTTTTAAAAATAATATGGAGGCCAAAACTTTTCACAGAAATCCAAATGTGGTCTAGCCAAAGTGTGATACAAGTTTTACGTGACTTCCCTGCTTTTCGATGATATCCCTCTACTGATGAACTCCAGTGTTTGTTTTGCTTTTTTATGGCCTTATTAACCTGTGTCGCGATTTTTACTGCTTTGTGTATCTGTACCCCGAGGTTTTTTTTGCTCTTTTACCCCATTTAGATCCTTATTGTCCAAGCAGTATGTGGCCTCCTTATTCCTCCTACCAAAATGTATCACGTCACTTTTATCTACATTGAAATTCATTTGCCTGTTAAATGCCCATGCTGAGAGCTTATTAATTCCTCTGGTATTTTGTTGCATTCTCCCCCTGCATTAACTACACCCCTCAATTTGGCGCCTTCCACAAATTTTGATATCGTATTTCCGATTCGTGAGTCGAAATCGTTCTTGTAAATTATGAGCAACAGTGTAGTTGAAAATGTAACAAATAAAACGTTAAGTTCGGTGATATCTTGTGTAAAGTGTATAAACAGTTTGATCCAACATATACTGTACGGCTGCATTCAGACTTGACATTTCAATGTTGCTTTGAGCCACTAACTTCATAAATTGTGAAGAGACTAGAGAAGTTGGAATCGTTCTCCTTAGAGCAGAGAAGGTTAAGGGAGGATTTAATAGAGGTTTTGATAAATATGAGGGGTTGTTGATAGAGTAGCTCAGGAGAAACTGTTTCCACTGGCAGGGGGGCCGCTAACCAAAGGGCATAGAGTTAAGAAGATTTCCCAAGAACCTTCAGAGGGGTGATGTGGAGATTTTTTTAATGCAGCGAGTTATTACGATTTGGAAAGGAATTGAGTGTCAGCCGTGGCTAGGTTGGTAGCAGCCAGGCCATTGCGTCAGGAGGTTGTAGATTCAAGTCCCAGTCCGGGGACTTCAGCACAAAACTCTAGGCTGACAGTCCAGTGCAGTACTGAGGGAGTGCTGCACTGTCGGAGGTGTCCTCTTTCAGATGAGAGGTTAAATCTAGGCCCCGTCTACCATCTCATGTGGCCGTGAAAGATCCCATGGCAGTATTTCAAAGAAGAGCAGGGGAGTTCTCCCCAGTGTCCTGCGGCCAATTTTTATCCCTCAATCAGCATCACTAAAATAGATTATCTGGTCATTATCACATTGCTGTTTGTGGGAGCTTGCTGTGCACAAATTAGCTGCTGCATTTCCTACATTGCAACAGTGACTACACTTCAAAAAGTACTTCATTGGCTGCAAAGCGCTTTGAGACGTCCCAAGGTCGTGAACGTCGCTATTTAAAAGCAACTTTTTTCTTTCCTTTTATATACTGGAAAAGGAGAAATGTGCAGTGTGATGGTGAAGGATCAAGTGGGCGAGTGGGACTAATTGGATAGCTCTTTCAAACAGCAGGCACAGACACGATGGGACAAATGGCCTCCTTCCGTGCTGTGCCATTCTATGTTTACAAGAAGTGAGTCGTTTATCTTTTCAGCTTAGCCGCGTCATTCCAGGCAATGACATGCACAGCTCATTGGATTGAACAACTTGCAGCAGCTCCGCTCACTGCACACTGAGTCTTGGGTTAACTCTTTGAGTGCTGGACCATCATAGCCGCTTTCAAGTCAGACTCTTTTGCGGATAATTCCCCTGAGGTTAGATTGTTTGAATTGCACAGGCTGAATAGCACAATTCAAAATCTTTCCTTTCTTTGTTTCTTTCTTCCTTTTTTTCTTTCTGTCTTTCTTCCTTTCTTTCTTTCTTCTTTTCCTTTCTTTCTTTTTCTCTTTCTTTCTTTCTTTCTTTCTTTCTTTCTTTCTTTCTTCCTTTCTTTCTTTCTTTCTTTCTTTCTTTCTTTCTTTCTTTCTTTCTTTCTTTCTTTCTTTCTTTCTTTCTTTCTTTCTTTCTTTCTTTCATTGTCTCTTTCTTTCATTGTTTCTTTCTTTCATTCTGTCTTTCTTTCTTTCCATTTTACGTTTTAAAACTCATTGTTTCCTGGTGTCTTGGTGTCCTGAAGAAAAACGAAGTGATCGTGATTATTCTGCTTCGATATTAAAGAAAATCACTGTTTATTAGAAAATAAAGATTGAAGCCGGAGCTCTTTCCATGACAGTAAAAAACAACACCAGCAATGACAGAGCTGTTCAAATTTATTAGAGGCTTTAATAAGTTAAATAGGGAACAGTAAATGTTCCCAATGGTCGACCTGTACATAACTAAAGCTTGTTAATTGAAGACTGAGAGGTGACCGGATAGAGGTCTTTAAAATTATGAAGTGGTTTAGTAGGGTAGACGTAGAGAAAATATTTCCAATTGTGGGGGAGACCAAAATTAGGGGCCATAAATAGTAGATCGCCACTAATAAATCTTGAGGGAGTGTGATTTTTTTCCCACTTCCTCCATTGCCTCAATTTGCTTTTAATGTATGGAGGCCAGAACATTGCACAGTAATTGCACGAGTGGTCTAACAGGTTGGATACAAATTTAACATGACTAACCTGCTTTTCAACTCTCTCCCTCTATTAATGAATCCCAGTGCTTGGTTTGTTTTTACGGCCTTACTAACCTGCGTTGCTACGTTTAATGATTTGTGCTCCTCTACCCCATATAAATCCTTATCGCCACTAATGAATCCAATAGGGAATTGTGACTCTTTTCCCCACATTCTGTAGTGCGTCGATATCATTTTTTTTAATAATATGGAGGCCAGAACTATGCACAGCAATCCAAGTGTGGTCTAACCAAGGTTCGATGCAGGTTTAACATGACTTCCCTACTTTTCAACTCTATCCCTCTAGAGATGAAGCCCAGTGCTTGGTTTGCATTTTATACCCTTATTAACCTTTGCCGTGACGTTTAGTGAGCTGTGTATCTGTACCCCGAGGTTCATTTGCTCCTCTACCCCATTTGGATCCTTATTGTCCAAGCAGTGTGTGGCCTCCTTATTCTTCCTAATAAAATATACCACCTCACACTTATCTGTATTGAAATTCATTGGCCGGTTAAACGGTCATTCTGCAAGCATATGAATGCTTCTTGTATTTTGTTGCATTTTTCCCTGGTATTAACTACACCCACCAATTTGGGGCCGTCCACAAATTTTGCTATTGTATTTCCGATTCCAGAGTTCAAATCGTTCATGTCAATTGTGAGCAACAGTGTAGTTGATAATGTAACAAATAAACGTGAAGTTAGGTGTAAAGTGTATAAACAGTTTCATCCATAATAAATTGTACTGGTGCAATCAGACTTTACATTTCAATGTTGCTTTGAGCCACTAACTTCACAGATTGTAGAGCCACTGGAGAAGCTGGGATCGTTCTCCTTCGAGTAGAGAAGGTTAAGGGACGATTTAATAGAGGTTTTCACAATTATGAAGGGTGTTAATAGAGTAAATTAGGTGAAACTGTTTACACTGGCAGGGGGGCCGCTAACCAAAAGGCATTGAGTTAGGAACATTTCCCAAAAAAATTCAGAGTGGAGATGTGGAGATTTTTTTAATGCAGCGAGTTGTTACGATTTGGAAAGGAATTTAGTGTCAGCCGTGGCTGAGTTGGTAGCACCCAGGCCATTGCGTCAGGAGGTTGTAGATTCAAGTCACAGTCCAGAGACTTCAGCTCAAAACTCGACGTGCCGGAGCAGAAATTGTGCGCCATGACTGCCAATCTATGACTATACAGGAGGGGCGCTGTTGCACTGAACTACTTGCAGCAGCTCCGCTCACTGCACGCTGAGTTTTGGATTAACTCTTTAAGTGCTGGACCATCATATCCCCTTTCATGTCAGATTCCTGCGCTTATAAATGTACAAAAATGAGAAGTCGCACAACACCAGGTTATAGTCCAACAGATTTATTTAAAATTACAAGCTTTCGGAGCTGTCGCCCCTTCCTCAGGTAGAGGGGGCGACAGCTCCGAAAGCTTGTAATTTTAAATAAATCTGTTGGACTATAACCTGGTGTCGTGCGACTTCTCATTTTTGTCCACCCCAGTCCAACGCCGGCATCTCCACATTATAAATGTACAAACAGAGCATGAGGTTAGAATGTTTGAATTGTACAGGCTAAATATTTCCTTCTTTCTTTCTTTCTTTCTTTCTTTCTGCCTTTCTGTCTTTTCTTTCTTTCCACTTTCAGTTTAGCCTTCAACACTCGCCCTTTCCTGGATGTCTTGTCCTGAAGAAAAACGTAGTGATCGTGATTATTCTGCTTTGATATTAAAGTAACTAACTGTATATTAGACAATAACGATTGAAACTGGAACTCTTTTCATCACAATAAAGAACAACGCCAGCAATGGTAGAGCTGTTCACATTTAATCGAGGCTTTAATAAGATAAATATGGAACAGAACATATTCCCAATGGTCGACCAGTAGATAACTAAAGTTTGTTAATTGATGCCTGAGAGGTGACCTGATGAAGGTCTTATAAATTATGTAGGATGTAGAAAGAGAAGATATTTCCAGTTGTGGGGGAGACCAACAGTTATGGGCGATAAATATAAGATCGCCACTAATAAATCCAATAGGGAATTGTGAATCTTTTCCCCAACTTCTCCATTGCTTCAATATGCTTTTTATTAAATGGAGGCCAGGACTGTGCACAGTACTCCAAGTGTGGTCTAACAATTTGAATACAAATTAACCTGAATTCCATACGTTTCAACTCTCTCTCTCTATAAATGAATCCCAGTGCCTTGTTTGCTTTTTTACGGCCTTATGAACCTGCGTTGCTACTTTTAGTGATTTGTGTATCTGTACCCCGAGTTCCCTGTGCTTCTCTACCCCATTTAGATCCTTATCGCCACTAATAAATCCAATAGGGAATTGTGACTCTTTTCCTCACCTCCTCCAGTGCGTCTATATCATTTTTTAAAAATAATATGGAGGCCAGAACTATACACAGCAATCCAAATGTGGTCTCGCCAAAGTGCGATACAAGTTTTACGTGACTTTCGTGCTTTTCGATGATATCCCTCTAGTGATGAACTCCAGTGTTTGTTTTGCTTTTTTATGGCCTTATTAACCTGTGTCGCGATTTTTACTGCTTTGTGTATCTGTACCCCGAGCTTTTTTTGCCCTTCTACCCCATTTAGATCCTTATTGTCCAAGCAGTATGTGGCCTCCTTATTCCTCCTACCAAAATGTATCACGTCACTTTTATCTACATTGAAATTCAGTTGCCTGTTAAACGCCCATGCTGAGAGCTTATTAATTCTTCTTGTATTTTGTTGCATTCTCCCCCTGCATTAACTACATCCACCAATTTGGCGCCTTCCACAAATTTTGATATTGTAGTTCCGATTCGAGAGTCGAAATCGTTCTTGCAAATTATGTGCAACAGAGTAGTTGAAAATGTAACAAATAAAACGTTAAGTTCGGTGATATCTTGTGTAAAGTGTATAAATTGTGAAGAGACAAGAGAAGCTGGGTTCGTTCTCCTTAGAGCAGAGCAGGTTAAGGGACGATTTAATAGAGGTTTTCATAAATATGAGGGGTGTTGATAGAGTAAATCAGGAGAAACTCTTTACACTGGCAGGGGGGCCGCTAACCAAAGCGCACAGAGTTAGGAACATTTCCCAAAAAAATTCAGAGTGGAGATATTTTTAATGCAGCGAGTTGTTACGATTTGGAAAGGAATTGAGTGTCACCCGTCGCTCAGTTGGTAGCACCATGTCATTGTGTCAGGGGGTTTTAGATTCAAGTCCCAGTCCAGGGACTTCAGCACAACACTCTAGGCTGACACTCCAGTGCAGTACTGAGGGAGTGCTGCACTGTCGGAGGTGTCCTCTTTCAGATGAGAGGTTAAATCGAGGCCCCGTCTACCATCTCATGTGGCCGTAAAAGATCCCATGGCACTATTTCAAAGAAGAGCAGGGGAGTTCTCCCCAGTGACCTGAGGCCAATTTTTATCCCTCAATCAGCATCACTAAAATAGATTATCTGGTCATTATCACATTGCTGTTTGTGGGAGCTTGCTGTGCACAAATTAGCTGCTGCATTTCCTACATTGCAACAGTGACTACACTTCAAAAAGTACTTCATTGGCTGCAAAGCGCTTTGAGACGTCCCAAGGTCGTGAACGTCGCTATTTAAAAGCAACTTCTTTCTTTCCTTTTATATACTGGAAAAGGAGAAATATGCAGTGCTATGGTGAAGGATCAAGTGGGCGAGTGGGACTAATTGGATAACTCTTTCAAACAGCAGGCACAGACACGATGGGAGAAATGGCCTCCTTCCGTGCTGTGCCATTCTATGTTTACAAGAAGTGAGTCGTTTATCTTTTCAGCTTAGCCGCGTCATTCCAGGCAATGACATGCACAGCTCATTGGACTGAACAACTTGCAGCAGCTCCGCTCACTGCACACTGAGTCTTGAGTTAACTCTTTAAGTGCTGGACCATCATAGCCGCTTTCAAATCTGACTCTTTTGCGGATAATTCCCCTGAGGTTAGATTGTTTGAATTGCACAGGCTGAATAGCACAATTCAAAATCTTTACTTTCTTTCTTTCTTTCTTTCTTTCTTTCTTTCTTTCTTTCTTTCTTTCTTTCTTTCTTTCTTTCTTTCTTTCTTCCTTTTTTTCTTTCTTTCTTTCTTTCTTTCTTTCTTTCTTTCTTTCTTTCTTTCTTTCTTTCTTTCTTTCTTTCATTGTCTCTTTCTTTCATTGTTTCTTTCTTTCATTCTGTCTTTCTTTCTTTCCATTTAAAATGTTAAAACTGATTGTTTCCTGGTGTCTTGGTGTCCTGAAGAAATACGAAGTGATCGTGATTATTCTGCTTCGATATTAAAGAAAATCACTGTTTAATGGAAAATAAAGATTGAAGCTGGAATTCTTTTCATTACAATAAAAAACAACACCAGCAATGACAGAGATGTTCAAATTTATTAGAGGCTTTAATAAGTTAAATAGGGAACAGTAAATATTCCCAATGGTCGACCTGTACATAACTAAAGCTTGTTAATTGAAGACTGAGAGATGATCGGATAGAGGTCTTTAAAATTATGAAGTGCTTTGATAGGGTAGACGTAAAGATGATATTTCCAATTGTGAGTGAGGGGCAATAAATAGTAGATCGCCAGTAATAAATCTATTGAGGGATTGTGAATTTTCCCCCACTTCCTCCATTGCCTCAATTTGCTTTTAATGTATGGAGGCCAGAACATTGCACAGTACGCCACGCGTGGGCTAACAAGTTGGATACAAATTTAACATGACTAACCTGCTTTTCAACTCTTACCCTCAATTAATGAATCCTAGTGCTTGGGTTGTTTTTTTTACGGCCTTACTAACCTGCGTTGCTACTTCTATTGATTTGTGCTCCTCTACCCCATATAAATCCTTATCGCCACTAATGAATCCAATAGGGAATTGTGACTATTTTTCCCACCTCCTCCAGTGCGTCTATATCGTTTTTTTATAATATGGAGGCCAGAACTATGCACAGCAATCCAAGTGTGGTCTAACCAAGGTTCGATGCAGGTTTAACATGACTTGCCTGCTTTTCAACTCTATCACTCTAGAGATGAAGCCCAGTGCTTGGTTTGCTTTTTTATACCCTTATTAACCTTTGCCGTGACGTTTAGTGAGCTGTGAATCTGTACCCCGAGGTTCATTTGCTCCTCTACCCCATTTGGATCCTTATTGTCCAAGCATTGCGTGGCCTCCTTATTCTTCCTACTAAAATGTACCACCTCACAATTATCTGTATTGAAATTCACTGGCCGGTTAAACGGCCATTCTGCAAGCATATGAATGCTTCTTGTATTTTGTTGCATTCTTCCCTGGTATTAACTACACCCACCAATTTGGGGCCGTCCACAAATTTTGATATTGTATTTCCGATTCCAGAGTTCAATTCGTTCATGTCAATTGTGAGCAACAGTGTAGTTGATAATGTAACAAATAAACGTGAAGTTAGGTGTAAAGTGTATAAACAGTTTCATCCATAATAAATTGTACTGGTACATTCAGATTTACATTTTAAAGTTGCTTTGAGCCACTAACTTCACAGATTGTAGAGCGACTAGAGAAGCTGGGATCGTTCTCCTTCGAGTAGAGAAGGTTAAGGGACGATTTAATAGAGGTTTTCATAATTATGAAGGGAGTTAATAGAGTAAATCAGGTGAAACTGTTTACACTGGCAGGGGGGCCGCTAACCAAAGGGCATAGAGTTAGGAACATTTCCCCAAAAAATTCAGAGTGGAGATTTGCAAATTTTTTTAATGCAGCGAGTTGTTACGATTTGGAAAGGAATTGAGTGTCAGCCGTGACTCAGTTGCTAGCACCCAGGCCATTGCGTCAGGAGGTTGTAGATTCAAGTCCCAGTCCAGAGACTTCAGCACAAAACTCGACGGGCCCGAGCAGAAATTCTACGCCATGACTGCCAATCTATGATTATACAGGAGGGGCGCTGTTGCACTGAACTACTTGCAGCAGCTCCGCTCACTGCACACTGAATTTTGGATTAACTCTTTAAGTGCTGGACCATCATATTCCCTTTTAAGTCAGACTCCTGTGCTTATCAATGTACAAACAGAGCAAAAGTTTAGAGTGTGTGAATTGTACAGGCTAAATATTTCCTTCCTTCTTTCTTTCTTTCTTTCTTTCTGCCTTTCTGTCTTTTCTTTCTTTCCATTTTAAGTTTAGCCATCAACAATCGTTCTTTCCTGGATGTCTTGTTCTCCTGAAGATTTTTTTCTTAATGCAGCGAGTTGTTACGATTTGGAAGGCAATTAAGTGTCAGCAGAGGCTCAGTTGTTAGCACCATGTCATTGCGTCAGGAGGTTGTAGATTGAAGTCCCAGTCCAGAGACTTCAGCACATCACTAGAAGCTGACACTCCAGTGCAGTACTGAGGGAGCGCTGCACTGTCGGAGGTGTCCTCTTTCAGATGAGAGGTTAAATCGAGACCCCGCCTGCCCTCTCATGTGGCCGTAAAAGATCCCATGGCACTATTTCGAAGAAGAGCAGGGGAGTTATCCCCTGTGCCCTGGCCTATATTCATCCCTGAATCAATATCATTAAAACAGATTATCTGGTCATTATCACATTGCTGTTTGTGGGAGCTTGCTGTGCACAAATTGGCTGCTGCGTTTCCTGCATTACAGAAGTGACTACACTTCAAAAGTACTTCATTGGCTGCAAAGCGCTTTGGGACGTCCTGAGGCCAGGAGAGGCGCTATTTAAATGTATTAAAAAATACCTTTTTGAAAAGGAGAAATGCGCAGTGCTACGGTGAAAGATCAGGTGGGCGATTGGGACTCATTTTTAAAATTCATTCACATGATGTGGGTGTCGCTGGCAAGGCCAGAATTTGTTGCCCATCCACTAATTGCCCTTAACTGAGTGGCTGCTCCGGCTATTTCAGAGGCCTGTTGAGAGTCAACCACATCCCTGTTGTCTGGGATTACCTACATAGGCCGGGCCGGATAAGTAATGGCAGATTTCCCTCTCTCAGCGACTCTAGTGAACCAGATGAGTTTTATACGATCCGCCAGTTGACCGACAGGAGCTTTTAATTCCAAATTTATTAACTGAATTTAATATTCCCCAGCTGCCAACGTGGGATTTGAACGCATATTTTCTGACTATTAGTCCAGACTTACTGGATTGTTATTCCAGTAACAAAGCCACTATGCTACCGTACACCTAGCGCTGGCCCAGCGCCGGCACAGGCATGATGGGACGAATGGCCTCCTTCCGAGTTGTTTGATTCTATGATTCTAAGAAGTGAGTTGTTTATCTTTTCTGCTCCGCGCACGCCATTCCACGCCATGAATGCCAATCTATGATTATACAGAAGGGGCGCTGTTGCACTGAACTACTTGCAGCAGCTCCGCTCACTGTACACTGAGTTTTGGATTAACTCTTTAAGTGCTGGACCAACATATCCAATTTAAAGTCAGACTCTTGTGCTTCTAAATGCACAAACAGAGCATAAGGTTAGATTGTTTGAATTGTACAGGCTAAATATTTCTTTCTTTCTGCCTTTCTTTTTTTCTTTCTGTCTTTCTTTCTTCCCTTCTTTCTTTCTTTCTTTCCTTCTTTCTTTCTTTTCTTTCTTTCCATTTTAAGTTTAGCCTTCAACAATCGTTCTTTCCTGGATGTCTTGTTGTCCTGAAGAAAAACGTAGTGATCGTGATTATTCTGCTTTGATATTAAAGTAACTAACTGCATATTAGACAATAAAAATTGAAACCGGAACTCTTTTCATCACAATAAAGAGCAACGCCAGCAATGGTAGAGCTGTTCACATTTATTAGAGGCTTTAATAAGATAAATATGGAACAGAACATATTCCCAATGGTCGACCAGTAGTTAACTAAATTTTGTTAATTGATGACTGAGAGGTGACCTGATGAAAGTCTTTAAAGTATGAAGGATGCAGAAAGAGAAGATATTTCCAATTGTGGGGGAGACCAACAGTTATAGGCCATAAATATAAGACCACCACTAGTAAATCCAATAGGGAATTGTGAATCTTTTCCCCACCTCCTCCATTGCCTCAATGTGCTTTTTATTAAATGGAGGCCAGGACTGTGCACAGTACTCCAAGTGTGGTCTAACAAGTTGGATACATGATGTGGAGATGCCGGTGTTGGACTGGGGTGGACAAATGTGAGAAGTCGCACAACAATTAACATGAATTACATACGTTTCAACTCTCTCCCTCTAACAATGAATCCCAGTGACTGGTTTGCTTTTTTGCGGCCTTATGAATCTGCGTTGCTACTTTTAGTGATTTGAGTATCTGTACCCCGAGTTTCCTGTGCTATTCTACCCCATTTAGATCCTTAT
>JASTWF010000180.1:587500-627500 GCA_030390025.1 Squalus acanthias | reverse complement strand
TAGGGTAGACGTAGAGAAAATATTTCCAATTGTGGGGGAGACCAAAATTAGGGGCCATAAATAGTAGATCGCCACTAATAAATCTTGAGGGAGTGTGAATTTTTTTCCACTTCCTCCATTGCCTCAATTTGCTTTCAACTTATGGAGGCCAGAACATTGCACAGTAATTGCACGAGTGTTCTAACAGGTTGGATACAAAGTTAACATGACTAACCTGCTTTTCAACTCTCTCCCTCTATTAATGAATCCCAGTGCTTGGTTTGTTTTTCCGGACTTACTAACCTGCGTTGCAACGTTTAATGATTTGTGCTCCTCCACCCCATATAAATCCTTATCGCCACTAATGAATCCAATAGGGAATTGTGACTCTTTTCCCCACATTCTGTAGTGCGTCGATATCATTTTTTTTAATAATATGGAGGCCAGAACTATGCACAGCAATCCAAGTGTGGTCTAACCAAGGTTCGATGCAGGTTTAACATGACTTGCCTGCTTTTCAACTCTATCCCTCTAGAGATGAAGCCATGTGCTTGGTTTGCTTTTTATACACTTATTAAGCTTTGCCGCTACGTTTAGTGAGCTGTGTATCTGTACCCCGAGGTTAATTTGCTCCTCTACCCCATTTGGATCCTTATTGTCCAAGCAGTGTGTGGCCTCCTTATTCTTCCTACTAAAATATACCACCTCACACTTATCTGTATTGAAATTCATTGGCCGGTTAAACGGCCATTCTGCAAGCATATGAATGCTTCTTGTATTTTGTTGCATTCTTCCCTGGTATTAACTACACCCACCAATTTGGGGCCGTCCACAAATTTTGATATTGTATTTCCGATTCCAGAGTTCAAATTGTTCATGTCAATTGTGAGCAACAGTGTAGTTGATAATGTAACAAATAAACGTGAAGTTAGGTGTAAAGTGTAGAAACAGTTTCATCCATAATAAATTGTACTGGTGCATTCAGATTTACATTTCAATGTTGCTTTGAGCCACTAACTTCATAGATTGTAGAGCCACTAGAGAAGCTGGGATCGTTCTCCTTCGAGTAGAGAAGGTTAAGGGACGATTTAATAGAGGTTTTCACAATTATGAAGGGTGTTAATAGAGTAAATTAGGTGAAACTGTTTACACTGGCAGGGGGGCCGCTAACCAAAAGGCATTGAGTTAGGAACATTTCCCAAAAAAATTCAGAGTGGAGATGTGGAGATTTTTTTAATGCAGCGAGTTGTTACGAGTTGGAAAGGAATTGAGTGTCAGCCGTGACTCAGTTGGTAGCACCCAGGCCATTGCGTCAGGAGGTTGTAGATTCAAGTCCCAGTCCAGAGACTTCAGCACAAAACTCGACGTGCCGGAGCAGAAATTGTGCGCCATGACTGCCAATCTATGACTAGACAGGAGGGGCGCTGTTGCACTGAACTACTTGCAGCAGCTCCGCTCACTGCACGCTGAGTTTTGGATTAACTCTTTAAGTGCTGGACCATCATATCCCCTTTCATGTCAGATTCCTGCGCTTATAAATGTACAAAAATGAGAAGTCGCACAACACCAGGTTATAGTCCAACAGATTTATTTAAAATTACAAGCTTTCGGAGCTGTCGCCCCTTCCTCAGGTAGAGGGGGCGACAGCTCCGAAAGCTTGTAATTTTAAATAAATCTGTTGGACTATAACCTGGTGTCGTGCGACTTCTCATTTTTGACCACCCCAGTCCAACGCCGGCATCTCCACATTATAAATGTACAAACAGAGCATGAGGTTAGAGTGTTTGAATTGTACAGGCTAAATATTTCCTTCTTTCTTTCTTTCTTTCTTTCTTTCTGCCTTTCTGTCTTTTCTTTCTTTCCACTTTCAGTTTAGCCTTCAACACTCGCCCTTTCCTGGATGTCTTGTCCTGAAGAAAAACGTACTGATCGTGATTATTCTGCTTTGATATTAATGTAACTAACTGTATATTAGACAATAACGATTGAAACTGGAACTCTTTTCATCACAATAAAGAACAACGCCAGCAATGGTAGAGCTGTTCACATTTATTCGAGGCTTTAATAAGATAAATATGGAACAGAACATATTCCCAATGGTCGACCAGTAGATAACTAAAGTTAATTAATTGATGACTGAGATGTGACCTGATGAAGGTCTTATAAATTATGTAGGATGTAGAAAGAGAAGATATTTTCAGTTGTGGGTGAGACCAACAGTTATGGGCCATAAATATAAGATCGCCACTAATAAATCCAATAGGGAATTGTGAATCTTTTCCCCACCTTCCCCATTGCTTCAATATGCTTTTTATTAAATGGAGGCCAGGACTGTGCACAGTACTCCAAGTGTGGTCTAACAATTTGAATACAAATTAACCTGAATTCCATACGTTTCAACTCTCTCTCTCTATAAATGAATCCCAGTGCCTTGTTTGCTTTTTTACTGCCTTATGAACCTGCGTTGCTACTTTTAGTGATTTGTGTATCTGTACCCCGAGTTTCCTGTGCTTCTCTACCCCATTTAGATCCTTATCGCCACTAATAAATCCAAGAGGGAATTGTGACTCTTTTTCTCACCTCCTCCAGTGCGTCTATATCATTTTAAAAAAATAATATGGAGGCCAGAACTATACACAGCAATCCAAATGTGGTCTAGCCAAAGTGCGATACAAGTTTTACGTGACTTTCGTGCTTTTCGATGATATCCCTCTAGTGATGAACCCCAGTGTTTGTTTTGCTTTTTTATGGCCTTATTAACCTGTGTCGCTATTTTTACTGCTTTGTGTATCTGTACCCCGAGCTTTTTTTGCCCTTCTACCCCATTTAGATCCTTATTGTCCAAGCAGTATGTGGCCTCCTTATTCCTCCTACCAAAATGTATCACGTCACTTTTATCTACATTGAAATTCATTTGCCTCTTAAATGCCCATGCTGAGAGCTTATTAATTCTTCTTGTATTTTGTTGCATTCTCCCCCTGCATTAACTACACCCCCAATTTGGGGCCTTCCACAAATTTTGATATTGTATTTCCGATTCGAGAGTCGAAATCGTTCTTGCAAATTATGAGCAACAGAGTAGTTGAAAATGTAACAAATAAAACGTTAAGTTCTGTGATATCTTGTGTAAAGTGTATAAACAGTTTGCTCCAACATATACTGTATGGCTGCATTCAGACTTTACATTTCAGTGTTGCTTTGAGCCACTAACTTCATAAATTGTGAAGAGACAAGAGAAGCTGGGTTCGTTCTCCTTAGAGCAGAGCAGGTTAAGGGACGATTTAATAGAGGTTTTCATAAATATGAGGGGTGTTGATAGAGTAAATCAGGAGAAACTCTTTACACTGGCAGGGGGGCCGCTAACCAAAGCACATAGAGTTAGGAACATTTCCCAAAAAAATTCAGAGTGGAGATATTTTTAATGCAGCGAGTTGTTACGATTTGGAAAGGAATTGAGTGTCACCCGTCGCTCAGTTGGTAGCACCATGTCATTGTGTCAGGAGGTTGTAGATTCAAGTCCCACTCCAGAGGCTTCAGCACAAAACTCTAGGCTGACACTCCAGTGCAGTACTGAGGGAGTGCTGCACTGTCGGAGGTGTCCTCTTTCAGATGAGAGGTTAAATCGAGGCCCCGTCTACCATCTCATGTGGCCGTAAAAGATCCCATGGCACTATTTCGAAGAAGAGCAGGGGAGTTCTCCCCAGTGACCTGCGGCCAATTTTTATCCCTCAATCAGCATCACTAAAATAGATTATCTGGTCATTATCACATTGCTGTTTGTGGGAGCTTGCTGTGCACAAATTAGCTGCTGCATTTCCTACATTGCAACAGTGACTACACTTCAAAAAGTACTTCATTGGCTGCAAAGCGCTTTGAGACGTCCCAAGGTCGTGAACGTCGCTATTTAAAAGCAACTTCTTTCTTTCCTTTTATATACTGGAAAAGGAGAAATATGCAGTGCTATGGTGAAGGATCAAGTGGGCGAGTGGGACTAATTGGATAGCTCTTTCAAACAGCGGGCACAGACACGATGGGACAAATGGCCTCCTTCCGTGCTGTGCCATTCTATGTTTAGAATAAGTGAGTCGTTTATCTTTTCAGCTTAGCCGCGTCATTCCAGGCAATGACATGCACAGCTCATTGGACTGAACAACTTGCAGCAGCTCCGCTCACTGCACACTGAGTCTTGGGTTAACTCTTTGAGTGCTGGACCATCATAGCCGCTTTCAAATCTGACTGTTTTGCGGATAATTCCCCTGAGGTTAGATTGTTTGAATTGCACAGGCTGAATAGCACAATTCAAAATCTTTACTTTCTTTGTTTGTTTCTTTCTTTTATTCTTTCTTTCTTTCTTCCTTTCCTTTCTTCCTTTTTTTCTTTCTGTCTTTCTTCCTTTCTTTCTTTCTTCTTTTCCTTTCTTTCTTTTTCTCTTTCTTTCTTTCTTTCTTTCTTTCTTTCATTGTCTCTTTCTTTCATTGTTTCTTTCTTTCATTCTGTCTTTCTTTCTTTCCATTTTACGTTTTAAACTCATTGTTTCCTGGTGTCTTGGTGTCCTGAAGAAATACGAAGTGATCGTGATTATTCTGCTTCGATATTAAAGAAAATCACTGTTTAGTAGAAAATAAAGATTGAAGCCGGAACTCTTTTCATTACAATAAAAAACAACAGCAGCAATGTCAGAGATGTTCAAATTTATTAGAGGCTTTAATAAGTTAAATAGGGAACAGTAAATATTCCCAATGGTCGACCTGTACATAACTAAAGCTTGTTAATTGAAGACTGAGAGGTGACCGGATAGAGGTCTTTAAAATTATGAAGTGCTTTGATAGGGTAGACGTAAAGATTATATTTCCAATTGTGAGTGAGACCAAAATTAGGGGCAATAAATAGTAGATCGCCAGTAATAAATCTAAGGAGGGATTGTGATTTTTTTCCCACTTCCTCCATTGCCTCAATTTGCTTTTAATGTATGGAGGCCAGAACATTGCACAGTAATTGCACGAGTGGTCTAACAGGTTGGATACAAATTTAACATGACTAACCTACTTTTCAACTCTCTCCCTCTATTAATGAATCCCAGTGCTTGGTTTGTTTTTAGGGCCTTACTAACCTGCGTTGCTACGTTTAATGATTTGTGCTCCTCTACCCCATATAAATCCTTATCGCCACTAATGAATCCAATAGGGAATTGTGACTCTTTTCCCCACATTCTGTAGTGCGTCTATATCATTTTTTTTAATAATATGGAGGCCAGAACTATGCACAGCAATCCAAGTGTGGTCTAACCAAGGTTCGATGCAGGTTTAACATGACTTGCCTGCTTTTCAACTCTATCCCTCTAGAGATGAAGCCATGTGCTTGGTTTGCTTTTTATACCCTTATTAAGCTTTGCCGCTACGTTTAGTGAGCTGTGTATCTGTACCCCGAGGTTCATTTGCTCCTCTACCCCATTTGGATCCTTATTGTCCAAGCAGTGTGTGGCCTCCTTATTCTTCCTACTAAAATATACCACCTCACACTTATCTGTATTGAAATTAATTGGCCGGTTAAACGGCCATTCTGCAAGCATATGAATGCTTCTTGTATTTTGTTGCAATTTTCCCTGGTATTAACTACACCCACCAATTTGGGGCCGTCCACAAATTTTGCTATTGTATTTCCGATTCCAGAGTTCAAATCGTTCATGTCAATTGTGAGCAACAGTGTAGCTGATAATGTAACAAATAAACGTGAAGTTAGGTGTAAAGTGTATAAACAGTTTCATCCATAATAAATTGTACTGGTGCATTCAGATTTACATTTCAATGTTGCTTTGAGCCACTAACTTCACAGATTGTAGAGTCATTGGAGAAGCTGGGATCGTTCTCCTTCGAGTAGAGAAGGTTAAGGGACGATTTAATAGAGGTTTTCACAATTATGAAGGGTGTTAATAGAGTAAATTAGGTGAAACTGTTTACACTGGCAGGGGGGCCGCTAACCAAAAGGCATTGAGTTAGGAACATTTCCCAAAAAAATTCAGAGTGGAGATGTGGAGATTTTTTTAATGCAGCGAGTTGTTACGATTTGGAAAGGAATTGAGTGTGAGCCGTGGCTCAGTTGGTAGCACCCAGGCCATTGCGTCAGGAGGTTGTAGATTCAAGTCCCAGTCCAGAGACTTCAGCTCAAAACTCGACGTGCCGGAGCAGAAATTGTGCGCCATGACTGCCAATCTATGACTATACAGGAGGGGCGCTGTTGCACTGAACTACTTGCAGCAGCTCCGCTCACTGCACGCTGAGTTTTGGATTAACTCTTTAAGTGCTGGACCATCATATCCCCTTTCATGTCAGATTCCTGCGCTTATAAATGTACAAAAATGAGAAGTCGCACAACACCAGGTTATAGTCCAACAGATTTATTTAAAATTACAAGCTTTCGGAGCTGTCGCCCCTTCCTCAGGTAGAGGGGGCGACAGCTCCGAAAGCTTGTAATTTTAAATAAATCTGTTGGACTATAACCTGGTGTTGTTCGACTTCTCATTTTTGACCACCCCAGTCCAACGCCGGCATCTCCACATTATAAATGTACAAACAGAGCATGAGGTTAGAGTGTTTGAATTGTACAGGCTAAATATTACCTTCTTTCTTTCTTTCTTTCTTTCTGCCTTTCTGTCTTTTCTTTCTTTCCACTTTCAGTTTAGCCTTCAACACTCGCCCTTTCCTGGATGTCTTGTCCTGAAGAAAAACGTAGTGATCGTGATTATTCTGCTTTGATATTAAAGAAACTAACTGTATATTAGACAATATCGATTGAAACTGGAACTCTTTTCATCACAATAAAGAACAACGCCAGCAATGGTAGAGCTGTTCACATTTATTCGAGACTTTAATAAGATAAATATGGAACAGAACATATTCCCAATGGTCGACCAGTAGATAACTAAAGTTAATTAATTGATGACTGAGAGGAGACCTGATGAATGTCTTATAAATTATGTAGGATGTAGAAAGAGAAGATATTTCCAGTTGTGGGGGAGACCAACAGTTATGGGCCATAAATATAAGATCGCCACTAGTAAATCCAATAGGGAATTGTGAATCTTTTCCCCACCTTCCCCATTGCTTCAATATGCTTTTTATTAAAATGGAGGCCAGGACTGTGCACAGTACTCCAAGTGTGGTCTAACAATTTGAATACAAATTAACCTGAATTCCATACGTTTCAACTCTCTCTCTCTATAAATGAATCCCAGTGCATTGTTTGCTTTTTTACGGCCTTATGAACCTGCGTTGCTACTTTTAGTGATTTGTGTATCTGTACCCCGAGTTTCCTGTGCTTCTCTACCCCATTTAGATCCTTATCGCCACTAATAAATCAATAGGGAATTGTGACTCTTTTCCTCACCTCCTCCAGTTCGTCTATATCATTTTTTTTAAATAATATGGAGGCCAGAACTACACACAGCAATCCAAATGTGGTCTAGCCAAAGTGCAATACAAGTTTTACGTGACTTTCGTGCTTTTCGATGATATCCCTCTAGTGATGAACCCCAGTGTTTGTTTTGCTTTTTTATGGCCTTATTAACCTGTGTCGCTATTTTTACTGCTTTGTGTATCTGTACGCCGAGCTTTTTTTGCCCTTCTACCCCATTTAGATCCTTATTGTCCAAGCAGTATGTGGCCTCCTTATTCCTCCTACCAAAATGTATCACGTCACTTTTATCTACATTGAAATTCATTTGCCTCTTAAATGCCCATGCTGAGAGCTTATTAATTCTTCTTGTATTTTGTTGCATTCTCCCCCTGCATTAACTACACCCCCCAATTTGGGGCCTTCCACAAATTTTGATGTTGTAGTTCCGATTCGAGAGTCGAAATCGTTCTTGTAAATTATGAGCAACAGAGTAGTTGAAAATGTAACAAATAAAACGTTAAGTTCGGTGATATCTTGTGTAAAGTGTATAAACAGTTTGCTGCAACGTATACTGTACGGCTGCATTCAGACTTTACATTTCAGTGTTGCTTTGAGCCACTAACTTCATAAATTGTGAAGAGACAAGAGAAGCTGGGTTCGTTCTCCTTAGAGCAGAGCAGGTTAAGGGACGATTTAACAGAGGTTTTCATAAATATGAGGGGTGTTGATAGAGTAAATCAGGAGAAACTCTTTACACTGGCAGGGGGGCCGCTAACCAAAGCGCATAGAGTTAGGAACATTTCCCAAAAAAATTCAGAGTGGAGATATTTTTAATGCAGCGAGTTGTTACGATTTGGAAAGGAATTGAGTGTCACCCGTCGCTCAGTTGGTAGCACCATGTCATTGTGTCAGGAGGTTGTAGATTCAAGTCCCAGTCCAGAGGCTTCAGCACAAAACTCTAGGCTGACACTCCAGTGCAGTACTGAGGGAGTGCTGCACTGTCGGAGGTGTCCTCTTTCAGATGAGAGGTTAAATCGAGACCCCGTCTACCATCTCATGTGGCCGTAAAAGATCCCATGGCACTATTTCAAAGAAGAGCAGGGGAGATCTCCCCAGTGTCCTGGCCAATATTTATCCCTGAATCAACATCACTAAAACAGATTATCTGGTCATTATCATATTGCTGTTTGTGGGAGCTTGCTGTGCACAAATTGGATCTGCATTTCCTACATTACAACAGTGACTACACTGCAAAAGTACTTCATGGCTGCAAAGCGCTTTGAGACGTCCCAAGATCGTGAAAGGCGCTATTTAAAAGCAACTTCTTTCTTTCCTTTTATATACTGGAAAAGGAGAAATGTGCTGTGTGATGGTGAAGGATCAAGTGGGCGAGTGGGACTAATTGGATAACTCTTTCAAACAGCAGGCACAGACACGATGGGACAAATGGCCTCCTTCCGTTCTGTGCCATTCTATGTTTAGAATAAGTGAGTCGTTTATCTTTTCAGCTTAGCCGCGTCATTCCAGGCAATGACATGCACAGCTCATTGGACTGAACAACTTGCAGCAGCTCCGCTCACTGCACACTGAGTCTTGGGTTAACTCTTTGAGTGCTGGACCATCATAGCCGCTTTCAAATCTGAAAGCTGTAATGATAAATGCCCATGAGGTTAACTTGTTTGAATTTCCTTTTTCCTTCTTCTCTCTCTCTCTTTCTTTCTTTCTTTCTTTCTTTCTTTCTTTCTTTCTTTCTTTCTTTCTTTCTTTCTTTCTTTCTTTCTTTCTTTCTTTCTTTCTTTCTTTCTGTCTTTCTTTCTTTCTTTCTGTCTTTCATTCTTTGTTCTTTCTTTTTTTTCTTCCTTTCTTTGTTTCCATTTTTGTTAATTGATGACTGAGAGTTGACCTGATGGATGTCTTTAAAATATGAAGTGGTTTGATAGGGTAGACATAGAGAAGATATTTCTAATTGTGGGGGAGATCAAAATTAGGGGCCATAAATATATGATCGCCACTAGTAAATCCTATAGGGAATTGTAAATCGTTTCCCCACCTCCTCTATTGCCTCAATATTCTTTTTATTATATGGAGGCCAGAAATGTGCACAGTTCTCCAAGGGTGGTCTAACAAGTTGGATACTAATTTAACATGAATTCCCTGTGTTTCAACTCTCTCCCTCTATAATGTATCCCAGTGCTTGGTTTGGTTTTTTTACGGCCTTATTAACCTGAGTTGCTACGTTTAGTGATTTGTGTATCTGTACCCCGAGTTTCCTGTCCTCCTCTACCCCATTTAGATCCTTATCGCCACTAATAAATCCAATATGATATTGTGACTGTCCCCCTCCCCCCTCCACCAATGCCTCGATATCATTTCCCTTTATAATATGGAGGCAGAACTATGCACAGTTCTCCAAGTGTGGTCTAACCAAGGTTCGATGCAGGTTTAACATGACTGCCCTGCATTTTAACTCTATCGCTGTAGAGATGAACCTCAGTGCTTGTCTTTTTTATACCCTTATTAACCTGTGCCGCTACGTTTAGTGAGTTCTGAAACCCAGGCAGAGAGGAGCTGCGGGAAAGAGGGAGGAGGGCAGTAGGAGTATATTTGTGTGTGTGTGCAAGGCCGCTGTAGCAGAGCCTGGTCTCCGATCGTCTTGGTTCCCATTGCCATTGGACCAAGACCTTGCTCTGTCAAGCCCGTGAGGTAGCTGGTGTGCAACGGGCACCCCACGTTAAAAGAATTCACGCACGGGCATTTTCCACCCTTTAAAATGAAGTTCGGGACCTAGAACGTCAGGACCCTCATGGACAACTCCAACAGCGACAGACCGGCACCCCACCCACCCGCCCCTTCAAACACCGTCTGCCCCACCTGTGACAGAGACTGTAGGTCCCGCATTGGACTCATCAGTCACCTGAGAACTCATTTTTAATGTGGAAGCAAGTCATCCTCGGTTCCGAGGGACTGCCTAAGAAGAAGTAGAAGAAGATGAGTTGTGTATCTGTACCCCGAGGTTCATTTGCTCCTCTACCCCATTTAGATCCATATTGTCCGAGCAGTATGTGCCCTCCGCATTCTTATTACCAAAATGTACCATCTCACACTTATCTATATTGAAATTCATTTGCCAATTAAATGCTCATTCTGCAAGGTTATTACTGCTTCTTGAATTTTGCGCATTCTTCCCTGGTATTAACTACATCCCCCAGTTTGGTGTCGTCCACAAATTTATATATTCTATTTCTGATTCCCGAGTCCAAATTTTTCATTTAAGTTGTGAACAACAGTGTCGTTGATAATGTAACAATTAAAATGTTAACTTCGGTGATATCTTGTGTAAAGTGTATAAACAGTTTGATCCCCCGTATACTGTACGGCTGCATTCAGATTTTACATTTCAATGTTGCTTGAACCATTAACTTCGTAGATTGTGGAGAGACTAGAGAAGTTGGGATCGTTCTCTTAGAGCAGGGAAGGCTAAGGGACGATTTAATAGAGGTGTTCATAACTATGAGGGGTTTTGATAGAGTAAATCAGGAGAAACATAAGAACATAAGAAAATAAGAATCCGGAGCAGGAGTGGGCCATAGGGCCCCTCGAGCCTGCTCCGCCATTCAATAAGATCATGGCTGATCATCGACCTTAACTTCACTTTCCTGCCCGATCCCCGTATCCCTTGATTCCCCTAGAATCCAAAAATCTATCTATCTCAGCCTTGAATATACTCAAAGACACAGCATTCACAGCCCACTGGGGCAGAGAATTCCAAAGATTCACAACCCTCTAAGTGAAGAAATTCCTCCTCATCTCAGTCTTAAATGGCCGACCCCTTATCCTGAGACTATGCCACCTAGTTCTAGACACTCCAGCCAGGGGAAACACCCTCTTAGCATTGACCCTGTCAATCCCCCTCAGAAACTTATATGTTTCAATGAGATCACTTCTCATTCTTCTAAACTCCAAAGACTATAGGCCCATTCTGTATAATCTCTCATCATAGGACAGCCCTCTAATCCCAGGAATCAATCCAGTGAGACTTCGTTGCACCACCTCCAAGGCAAATATATCCTTCCTAACAAAGAAACATAGAAAAATAGGAGCAGGAGTAGGCCATTCGGCTCTTCGAGCCTGCTCCGCCATTCAATATGATCATGGCTGATCCTCTATCTCAATACCATATTCCCGCTCTCTCCCCATACCCCTTGATGCCTTTTGTGTCTAGAAATCTATCTATCTCCTTCTTAAATATATTCAGTGACTTGGCCTCCACAGCCTTCGGTGGTAGAGAATTCCACAGGTTCACCACCCTCTGAGTGAAGAAATTTCTCCTCATCTCAGTCCTAAATTTCCTACACCGTATCCTGAGACTGTGACCCCTCGTTCTAGACCCCCCAGTCAGGGGAAACATCCTCCCTGCATCCAGTCTGTCTAGCCCTGTCAGAATTTTATACGTTTCAATGAGATCCCCTCTAATCCTTCTAAACTCTAGTGAATACAGGCCTAGTCGACCCAATCTCTCCTCATACGACAGTCTGCCATCCCAGGAATCAGTCTGGTGAACCTTCGCTGCACTCCCCCTACGGCAAGTATATCCTTTCTTTAGTAAGGTGACCAAAACTGCACACAGTACTCCAGGTGTGGTCTCACCAAGGCCCTGTATAACTGTAGTAAGACATCCTTGCTCCTGTACTTAAATCTTTTTGCAATGAAGGCTAACTTACCATTTGCCTTCCTAACCGCTTGCTGCACCTGCATGTTTGCTTTCAGTGACTGGTGTACAAGGACACCTAGGTCCCTTTGTGCATCAACATTTCCCAATCTATCACCATTTAAGTAATACTCTGCCTTTCTGTTTTTCCTACCGAAGTGGATAACTTCACAGTTATCCACGTTATACTGCATCTGCCATGTATTTGCCCACTCACTCAACTTGTTTAAATCGCCTTGAAGCCTCTTTTCATCCTCTTCACAACTCACTATCCCACCTAGTTTCGTGTCATCAGGAAACTTGGAAATGTTACATTTGGTCCCCTCATCCAGATCATTGATATATATTGTGAATAGCTGGGGCTCAAGCACTGATCCCTGCAGTACCCCACTAATCACCGCCTGCCACCCAGAAAAAGACTCATTTATTCCTAATCTCTGTTTCCTGTCTGTTAGCCAATTTTCAATCCATGCCAGTATATTACCCCTAATCCCATGTGCTTTAATTTTGCACACTAACCTCTTATGTGGGACTTTATCAAAGGCCTTATGAAAATCCAAATACACCACATCCACTGGTTATCCCTTATCTATTCTACCAGTTACATCCTCAAAAAACTCCAGTAGGTTTGTCAAACACCATTTGCCTTTCATAAATCCATGTTAGCTTTGTCTAATCCCATTGATATTTTCTAAGTGTCCTGTTATCACATCCTTTATAATAGACTCCAGCATTTTCACTACTGCTGATGTTAGGCTATCCGGTCTGTAGTTCCCTTTTTTCTCTCTCCCTCCTTTTTCAAATAGAGGGGTTGCATTTGCCACCCTCCAATCTGCAGTGACTGTTCCATAATCTATAGAATTTTGGAAGATGACAACCAATGCATCCACTATTTCCATGGCTACCTCTTTTAGTACTCTGGGATGCAGATTATCAGGCCTTGGGGATTTATCGGCTTTCAGTCCCAATAATTTCTCCAGCACTATTTTTTTACTATTACTAATTTCCTTTAATTCCTCCTTCTCACTAGACCCTTGGTTCCCTAGCATTTCTGGGAAGTTATTTGTGTCCTCTTCTGTGAAGACAGAACCAAAGTATTTGTTTAATTGCATGCCATTTCCTTGTTCCCCATTATAAATTCTCCCGTTTCTGACTGTAAGGGATCTACATTTGTCTTCACTAATTTGTCTTCCTTGGTTAAGGAGACCAAAACTGTGCACAGTACTCCAGGAATGGTCTCACCAAGGCCCTGTACAATTGTAGCAAGACTTCCTTACTCTTATACTCGAAACCCCTTGCAATAAAGCCCAACATGCCATTTGCCTCCCTTATTGCTTGCTGTCCCTGCAAGCTAGCTTTCTGTGTTTCTTGCACGAGGACACCCAAATCTCTCTGAACACCAACATTTGAAAGTTTCTCACCATTTAAAAAATATTCTGTTTTTATTTTCTTCCTACCAAAGTGAATAACCTCACATTTCCCTACATTATACTCCATCTGCCACTTTACTGCCCACTCAGTTAGTCTATCTATATCCCTTTGCAAACTCTTTGTGTTCTCCTCACAGCTTACTGTCCCACCTAGCTTTGTATCACCAGCAAACTTGGATACATTACACGCGGTCCCTTCATCTAGGTCATTAATACTGTTTACACTGGCAGGGCGGCCGGTAAACAAAGGGCATAGAGTTAAAAAAAATTCCCAAAAAGACGTGAGTTGTTTATCTTTTCTGCTTCGGCACGACATTCTACGCCATGACTGCCAATCTATGATTATACAGAAGGGGCGCTGCTGCACTGAACTACTTACAGCAGCTCCGCTCACTGCATACTGAGTTTTGGATTAACTCTTTAAGTGCTGGACCATCATATCCCCTTTCAAGTCGACACTTGTGCTTATAAATGCACAATGAGAGCATAAGGTTAGATTGTTTGAACTGTACAGGGTGAATAGCACAATAAAAAATATTTCCTTTTTCCTTCTTTCTTTCTTTCTTTCTTTCTTTCTTTCTTTCTTTCTTTCTTTCTTTCTTTCTTTCTTTCTTTCTTTCTTTTCTTTCTTTCTTTTCTTTCTTTCCATTTTACGGTTAGCATTCAAAACTCGAAATTTCCTGGAAGTCTTGAAGAAACACGAAGTGACCGTGATTATTCTGCTTCGATATTAAAGTAACCAACTGCATATTAGACAATTAAGATTGAAACCCGAACACTTTTCATTACAATAAAGAACAACACCAGCAATGACAGAACTGTTCAAATTTATTAGAGGTTTTACAAAGTTAAATAGGGAACAGAAAATATTCCCAATGGTCGACCTGTTGATAACTAAAGTTTGTTAATTGAAGACTGAGAGGTGACCGGATAGAGATCTTTAAAATTATGAAGTGGTTTGGTAGGGTAGACGTAGGGAAAATATTTCCAATTGTGGAGTGACCAAAATTAGGGCCATAAATATAAGTTCGCCAGTAATAAGGGATTACGAATCTGTTTTCCACTTCCTCCATTGCCTCCATATGCTTTTTATTTATATGGAGGCCAGGACTGTGCACAGTACTCTAAGCGTGGTCCAACAAGTTGGATACAAATTGAACATAAATTCCCTGCTTTTCAACTCTCTCCCTCTATAAATGAACCCAAGTGCCTGGTTTGTTTTTTTACGGCCTTATTAACCTGCGTTGCTACTTTTAGTGATTTGTGTATCTGTACTCCGAGTTTCCTTTGCTCTTCTACCCCATTTACATCCTTGTTGGCCAAGCAGCTTGAGGCCTTCTTATTCTTCCGACCTAAATGTACCACCTCACACTTACCTATATTGAAATTCATTTGCCAATTAAATGCCCAGTCTGCAAACTTATTACTGCTTCTTGTATTTTGTCGCATTTTTCCTTTGCATTAACTATTTCCACAACTTGGGGGTGTCCGCAAATTTTGATATTGTATTTCCGATTCCAGAGTCCAGATTTTTCATGTAAATTGTGAACCACAGTGCAGTTGAAAATGTAATAGTTAAAACGTTAAGTTCGGTGATATTGGATTAAATAGGATTCCACAGGATAATCGGCACAGAAACAGGCCATTCGGCCCAACCAGTCCATGCCGGTGTTTATGCTCCACTCGAGCCTCCTCCCGTCTTTCTTCTTCTAAATCTATCAGCATAATCCTCTATTCCCTTCTCCCTCATATGCTTGTCTAGTCTCCCCTTAAATGCATCTAATCTATTCGCTTCAAGCACTCCCCGTGGTAGCGAGTTCCACATTCTCACCACTCTCTGGGTAAAGTAGTTTCTTCTGAATTCCCTATTGGATTTCTTGGTGACTATCTTATATTGATGGCCTCCTAGTTATGCTCTTCCCCACAAGTGGAAACATTCTCTCTGTATCCACTCTATCAAAACCGTTCATAATTTTAAAGACCTCTATTAGGTCACCCCTCAGCCTTCTTTTATCAAGAGAAAAGAGACCCAGCCTCTTCATCCTTTCCTGACAGGTATGCCCTCGCATTCTTTTTATAATACTCTAAGTGTGGTCTAACCAAGGTTCGATACAGGTTTAGCATAATTTCTCTACTTTTCAATTCTATCACTCGAGAAATAAACCCTAGTGCTTGGTTTGCTTTTTTTATGGCCTTGCTAACCTGTATCACAACTTTTAGTGATTTGTGTATTTGTACTCCGAGATCCCTTTTTCCCTCTACCGCACCTAGACTCACACCGCCCAAGTAATAAGTGACCTCCCTATTTTTCCTACCAAAATGTATTACCTCACATTTATCTGTGTTGAACTTAATTTGCAAATTATATGCCCATTCTGCAAGTTTTTTAATGTCCTCCTGTAATGTGTTGCAGTCCTCATCAGTATTGACTACCCCCCCCTACCAATTTGGTGTCATCTGCAAATGTAGAAATTGTCTTTTTGATTCTAAAGTCTAAATCGTTAATATAAGAATATAAGAACATAAGAAATAGGAGCAGGAGTAGGACATTTGGCTCTTCGAGCCTGCTCCGCCATTCAAAAATCTATTGATCTCTGCCTTAAATATACTCAATTACTGAGCTCCACAGCCCTCTGGGGAAGAGAATTCCAAAGAGTCACCACCCTCTGAGTGAAGAAATTTCTCCTCATCTCAGTCATAAATGGCAGACCTCATATTCTGAGACTGTGACCCCTGGTTCTACACTCCCCTGCCAAGGGAAACATCCTCCCTCCATCTACCCTGTCAAGCCCATAAGAGTTTTGTATGTTTCAATGAGGTCACCTTCATTCTTCTAAACTCTAGAGAATATAGACCGAGTCTACTCAATCTCTCCTCATAGGACAATCCCCGCACTCCAGGAATCAACCTGGTGAACCTTCGTTGTACTCCCTCTATGGCAAATATATCCTTCCTCAGGTAAGGAGACCAGAACTGTACACAATATTCCAGGTGTAGTCTCACCAGGGCCCTATATAATTGCAGTAAGACGTCTTTACTCTTATACTCAAATCCTCTTGTAATAAAGGCCAACATACCATTTGCTTTCCCAATTGCTTGCTGTACCTGCATGTTAACTTTCACTGATTAGTGTACAAGGACACCCAGGTCGCTCTGAACACCAACATTTCCCAATCTCTCACCATTAAAATAAACCCTGATTTTCTATTTTTGCAACCAAAGTGGATAACTTCACATTTCTCCACATTATATTCAATTTGTCATGTTCTTGCCCACTCACTTACCCTGTCTATATCCCCTTGAAGGCTCCTTGTATCCTCCTCACAACTTACATTCCCACCCAGCTTTGTACCATCAGCAAACTTGGATATATTGCATTTGGTCCCCTCATCCAAATCATTGATGTAGATTGTGAATAGCTGAAGCCTTGCGGTACGCCACTAGTTACAGCCTGCCAATCTGAAAATGACCCGTTTATTCCTACTCTCTCTTTTCTGTCCGTTAACCAATCCTCAATCCATGCCAGTATATTACCTCAATCCCATGACCCCTAATTTTGTTTCGTATCCACTTGTGTGGCACCTTATCGAATGCCTGCTGAAAATCCAAATACACTACATCCACTGGTTCCCCCTTATCTATTCTGCTACTTACAACCTCAAAAAGCTCTAACAGTTTTGTCAAACACGATTTCCCTTTCATAAATCTGTGTTGACTCTGCCCAATCCTATTATGATTTTCTAAGTGCCCTGTTACCACGTCCTTAATTCTTGCTACTGATGTCAGGCTAACTGGTCTGTAGTTCCCCGTTTTCTCTCTCCCTCCTTTCTTAAATAGTCGGGTTAGATTTGATACCTTCCAATCTGCGGGAACCGGTCTAGAATCTATGGAATTTTGGAAAATGACAACCAATGCATCCACTATCTCTATAGCCACCTCTTTTAAAACCCTAGGGATGTAGACCATCAGGTCCAGGGGATTTATTGGCTTTCAGTCCCATTAATTTCTCCAGTACTCTTTTTTTTACTAATACTGATTTCTTTCAGTTCCTCATTCTCGTTAGACCCTTGGCCCTGCACTATTTCCGAGATGTTTTTTGCATTTCCATGAAGACAGACACAAAGTATTTGTTTAATTTCTCAGCCATTTCTTTATTCCCCATTATAATTGCTCCTGTCTCAGCCTGTAAGGGACCCGTATTTACTTTCGCTTATCTTTTCCTTTTTACATACCTTTATGAGCTTTTACAGTCTGTTTTTATGATTCTCACATGTTTACTCTCTTATTCTATTTACCCTTTCTTTATCAATTTCTTGGTCGTCCTTTGCTGAATTCTAAAATCCTCCCAATCCTCAGGCTTACTATTCTTTTTGGCAACATTATAAGCCTCTTCCTTTGATCTAATCCTATCTTTAACTATTCATGTTAGCCACGGTTGGACCACTTTTCCTGTGGGTTTTTTGTGCCTTAAAGGAATGTATATTTGTTGTAAATTATGTATTAATTATTTAAATGCTAGCCATTGCTTATCTTCCATCATACCTTTCAATATTGTTTTCCAATCTATCTTAGCCAACCAGCCCCTCATACCGACGTAGTTTTCTTTGTTTAGATTTAAGACCCTAGTTTCCAATCTGAATTGTGAACAACAGTGGTCCCAGCACTGATCCTTGTGGAACACCACTACCCACCTTCTGCCACTGTGAAAAGCTATATTTTATCCTTACTCCCTGCTTTCTGTCCTGAAGCCAGCTGGCTATCCATTCTGCTACTTGTCCCCTGACTCTGCATTCTCTGACCTTGTTCATCAGTCTATTATGGGGTACCTTATCGAAGGCCTTTTGAAAATCGAGATAAATTACATCTACTGCATTACCATTGTCTACTCTCTCTCTTTCCTCTTCAAAAAATTCAATGAGGTTGGTCGAGCAAGACTTTCCCTTTGAAATCCATGCTGACTATTCATTACTTTATTTTTGGTTTCTAGATGTTCTTCTATTTTCTCCTTTAGTAGGAAATTCCATAATTTTGTCCTACCACCGATGTTAAGCTGACTGGTCTATAATTCCCTGGACATGTTCTATCCCCCTTCTTAAATAGAGGTATTACTTTAGCTATCCGCCAGTCCTCTGGCACTACAGATTTTTCTAACAAATTATTAAATATGTGTGGTAATGCCTCTGCTATCTCTTCCCTAGATCCTTTTTAAAATGCGTGGATGCAATCCATCTTGCTTAAAGTTCATAAACAGCTTTATCCAGCATAAGCTGTACGGGTGCATTCAGACTTTACATTTCAATGTTGCTTGAGTCATTAACTTCATAGATTGCGGAGAGACTGGAGAAGCTGGGATCGTTCTCCTTAGAGCAGGGATGGTTAAGGGAAGATTTAATAGAGGGTTCAGAATTATGAGGGGTATTGATAGAGTAAATCAGGAGAAGCTGAGTGCACTGTCAGGGCGGTCGGTAACCAAAGGCAGAGATTTAAGATAATTTACCAAAAAAAAATCCAGAGAGGAGATGTGACGATTTTTTTTAATGCAGCAAGTTGCTACAATCTGCCTGAAGGGGTGGTGGAACAAGATTCATTAGTAACTTCCAAAAGGCAATTGGATGTATCCTTGAAAAGGAGAAATATGCAGGACTATGGGGAAAGAGCACGTGGGACTAATTGGACAGCTCTTTCAAAGTTCCATCAGCGGCACGATGGGACGAATGGCCTCCTTCCGTGCTGTATGATGCTATGATTCTAAGAAGTGAGCTCTGCTGCACTGAACTGCTTGCAGAAGATCAGTTCACTGCACATTGAGTTCTGCATTAAATCTTTAAGTGCTGGACCATCATAGCCACTTTGAAACCAGACTCATGTGCTGGAAAATGAACAAACTAGACTCCCCAAAGCCTTTCCACCATCTACAAGGCACAAGTAAGGAGTGTGATGGAATAATTTCTACTTGCCTGGATGAGTGCAGCTCCAACAACACTCAAGAAGCTCGACACCATCCAGGACAAAGCAGCCCGGTTGATTGACACCCCATCCACCGCCTTAAACATTCACTCCCTCCATCACCGGCGTACCGTGGCTGCAGTGAGCACCATCTACAAGATCCACTGCAGCAACTCGCCAAGGCTTCTTCGGCAGCACCTCCCAAACCCGCGACCTCTTCCACCTAGAAGGACAAGGGCAGCAGGCGCAGGGGAACACCACCACCTCCAAGTTCCCCTCCAAGTCACACACCATCCTGACTTAGAAGTATATCGCCGATCCTTCATCGTCGCTGGGTCAAAATCATAGAACTTCCTGCCTAACAGCACTGTGGGAGTACCTGCACCACACGGACTGCAGCGGTTCAAGAAGGCGGCTCACCACCACCTTCTCAAGGACAACTAGGGATGGGCAATAAATACTGGCCTTGTCAGCGACGCCCACATCCCATAAGCGAATAAAAAAACGTGTCTCCTAACATAGTGTAATCTCAAACGTGGAAATGCAATTCTCTGTTTCTTCACCCAAAGGGTTGTGCGGGTCTGGAACTCACTGCCTAAAAGGGCGGTAGACGCCGAGACCCTCGTCACATTTAAAAAGTATTTGGATATGGACTTGAAGTGCCGTAACCTACAGGGCTTCGGACCAAGTGCTGGAAAGTGGAATTAGTTGGAGAGCTCTTTGTCGGCCAGCACGGACAAGATGGGCCGAATGAATCATAGAATCACAGAAAGTTACAGCACGGAAGGAGGCCATTTCGGCCCATCGTGTCCGCGCCGGCCAACAAAGAACTATCCAGCCGAATCCCACTTCCCAGCTCTTGGTCCGTAGCCCTGCAGGTTACAGCATCCCCAGTGCCCATCCAAGTACTTTTTAAATGTGGTTAGGGTTCCTGCCTCTACCACCCTTTCAGACAGTGAGTTCCAGACCCCAACAATCCTCTGGGTGAGAAATTTCCCCTCAAATCTCCTCTAAACCTTCCACCAGTTATTTTAAATCTGTGCCCCTTGGTTTTTGACCCCTCTGCTAAGGGAAATAGCTCCTTTATTTACACGTTATCTATGTCCCTCACAATTTTATACACCTCAATAAGGTCTCTCCTCTGCCTCCTCTGTTCCAAGGAAAACAGACCTAGCCTATCCAATCTTTCCTCATAGCTAAGATTCTCTACTACCGGCAACATCCTTGTAAATCTCCTCTGTACCCTCTCGAGAGCAATCACATCTTTCCTGTAATGTGGTGACCAGAACTGCACGCAGTACTCTAGCTGAGGCCTAACTAGTGTTTTATGCAATTGAAGCATAACCCCCCTGCTCCTGTATTCTGTGCCACGGCTAATAAAGGCAAGCATTCGGTATGCCTTCTTAACCAACTTATCTACCTGTCCTGCTACCTTCAGGGATCTGTGGACATGCACTCCAAGGTCCCTTTGTTCCTCTACACTACTCAGTGTCCTACCGTTTAATGTGTATCCCTTTCCTTGTTAGCCCTCCCCAAATGCATCACCTCACACTTCTCCGGATTTAATTCTATTTGCCACTGTTCTGCCCACCTGACCAATTTATTGATATCTTCCTGCAGTCTACAGCTTCCTTCTTCAGTATCAACCACACAGCCGATTTTAGTATCATCTGCAAACTTCTTAATCATACCCCCTATATTCAAGTCTAGATCATTGATATACACCACAAACAGCAAGGGACCGAGTACTGAGTCTGCGAAACCACACTGGAAACAGCCTTCCAGTCACAAAAACACCCATCAACCATTACCCTCTGCTTCCTGTCTCCGAGCCAGTTTTGAATCCAACTTGACACTTTGCCCTGGATCCCATGGGCTTTTAACTTCGTGACCTGTCTGCCATGTGGAACCTTATCAAAAGTCTTGCTAAAGTCCATATGCACTATATCAAACGCACTACCCTGATCTACCCTACTTGTTACCCCTTGAAAAAATTCAGTCAAGTTTGTCAGACACGACCTTCCCTTAACAAATCCGTGCTGACTATCCTTGATTAATCCGTGTTTTTCTAAATAAAGATTTGACCTGTCTTTCAGAATTCTTTCCAATAATTTTCCCACCACCGAGCTTAGGCTGACTGGCCTGTAATTACTCGGTCTATTTTTTCTCCCTTTTTAAACAAGGGTACCACATTAGCAGTCCTCCAGTCCTCCGTCACCACACCTGAAGCCAGAGAGGATTGAAAAATGATGGTCAGGGAAACACGGTGGCATAGTGGTTAGCACTGGTGCCTCACAGCGCCAGGGACCCGGGTTCGAATCTGACCTCGGGTGACTGTCTGTGTGGAGTTTGCACATTCTCCCCGTGTCTGCGTGGGTTTCCTCCGGGTGCTCCGGTTTCCTCCCACAGTCCAAAGATGTGCGGGTTAGGTTGATTTGGCTATGATAAATTGACCCTTAGTGTTAGGGGGGGATTAAATATGTGGGGTTATGGGGATAGGATGGGATATGTTAGGGGGAATTAAATACGTGGGGTTACGGGGGTAGGGTGGGATATGTGTACTGTGGGGATTAAAGTAGGGACAGGGTACTGGATTTGGATGATCAGCCATGATCGTATTGAATGGTGGAGCAGGCTCGACGGGCCGAATGGCCTACTCCTGCTCCTAGATTCTATGTTTCTATGAAAAATGATGGTCAGGGTCTCTGCTATTTCCTCTTTTGCTTCGCTTAACAGCCTGGGATATATTTCATTTGGGGCTGGGGATTTAGAGTCATAGAGTCATAGAGTTATACAGCACAGAAAGAGGGCCTTCGGCCCATCGTGTCCACGCCGGCCATCAAGTCCTATCTATTCTAATCCTATTTCCCAGCACTTGGTCCGTAGCATTGTATGCTATGGCGTTTCAAGTACTCATCTAAATGCTTCTTGAATGTTGTGAGGGTTCCTGCCTCTACCACCCTTTCAGGCAGTGAGTTCCAGATTCCAACTACCCTCTGGATGAAACAGTTTTTCCTCAAATCCCCTCTAAACCTCCGGCCCCTTACCTTGAAACTATGCCCTCTGGTTATTGACCCCTCTACTAAGGGGAAAAGTTCCTTTCTATCTACCCTATCTATGCCCCTCATAATTTTGTACACCTCAATCAGGTCCCCACTCAGCCTTCTTTGCGCTAAGGAAAACAACCCCAGCCTGTCCAGTCTCTCTTCATAGCTTAAACGCTCCAGCCCAGGTAACATCCTGGTGAATCTCCTCTGCACCCTCTCCAATGCAATCACATCCTTCCTATAGTGTGGCGACCAGAACTGCACACAGTGTTCTACCTGTGGCCTAACTAGCGTTTTGTACAGCTCCATGATAACCTCTCTGCTCTTATATTCTATGCCTCGGCTAATGAAGGCAAGTATCACATATGCCTTTTTAACCACCTTATCTACCTGTCTTGCTGCCTTCAGGGATCTATGTACATGCACACCAAGGTCCCTCTGATCCTTTGTACTTCCTAGGGTCCTACCATTCATTGTGTATTCGCTTGCCTTGTTAGTCCTTCCAAAATGCATCACCTCACACTTTTCACGGTTAAAATTCCATTTGCCACTGTTCTGCCCATCTAACCTACCCGTCTATATCGTCCTGTAGCCTGAGGCTTCCCTCCTCGCTATTTACCACTCCACCAATTTTCGTGTCATCTGCGAACTTACTGATCATACCTCCTACATTCATATCTAAATCATTAATGTACACTACAAACAGCAAGGACCCAGCACCGATCCCTGTGGTACACCACTGGACACAGGCTTCCAGTCACAAAAACCACCTTCGACCATCACTCTCTGCCTCCTGCCACTAAGCCAATTTTGGATCCAATGTGCCAAGTTCCCCTGGAACCCATGGGATCTTACCTTCTTGACCATTCTCCTATGTGGGACTTTGTCAAAAGCCTTACTGAAGACCATGTAGACTACATCAACTGCACTACCCTCATCCACATACCTAGTCACCCCCTCGAAAAATCAATCAAATTGGTTAGACATGATCTCCCCCCTACAAAGCCATGCTGACTATCCTTGATTAATCCTTTCCTCTCCAAGTGGAGACTAATTCTGTCCCTCAGAATTTTTTCCAATAATTTCCCTACCACTGATGTTAGGCTCACTGGCCTGTAATTCCCTGGTTTATCCTTACTACCCTTCTTGAATAATAGTACTACTTTAGCTGTCCTCCAGTCCTCTGGCACTTCCCCTGTGGCCAGAGAGGTGCTGAAAATTTGTGTCAGAGCCCCTGCAATCTCCTCCCTTGCCTCACACAGCAGGCTGGGATATATCTCGTCAGGTCCTAGGGATTTATCCACTTTTGAGCCCGCTATAACCGCTCGTACCTCCTCTCTCTCAATACTAATTTGTTCAAGTATATCACAATCCCCCTGCCTGATGTCTATGCCTACATCGTCCTTCTCCATAGTGAACACAGATGCAAAATATTCATTTAAAACCTTACCTACATGTTCGGGCTCTACACACAGATTGCCACTTTGGTCCCTACTGGGCCCTACTCTTTCCCTGGTTATCCTCTTGCCCTTAATATACTTATAAAACACCTTGGGATTTTCCTTTATTTTACCCGCCAGTGTTTTTTCATACACCCTCTTCGCTCTCCTAATTTATTTTTTAAGTACCCCCCTGCACTTTCTATACTCCTCTAGGGCTTCCACTGTTTATCAGTCCTTTGTATCTGCCAAAAGCCTCCCTTTTTTTCCTAATCCATTCTTGTATATCCCTTGACATCCAGGGTTCCCTGAGCTTGTTGGTCCCACCCTTGACCTTTACGGGAACATGTTGGCGTTGTACTCTCTCTATTTCCTTTCTGAAAGACTCCCAGTGCTCTGATGTGGATTTTCCTACAAGTAGCGGATCCCAGTCCACTTTGGCCAGATCCTGCCTTATCATATTAAAATCGGCCTTCCCCCAATTTAGAACCTTTATTTCCGGTCCATCTTTATCCTTTTCCATGACTACCTTAAATCTCACCGAATTATGGTCACTGTCACCAAAATGCTCTCCTACTGACACTTCTACCACATGCCCGGCTATATTCCCCAGAATTAGGTCCAGTACCGCCCCCTCTCTTGTAGGACTTTCTACATGCTGGCTCAAAAATCTCTCCTGGATGCACTTTAAGAATTCCGCACCCTCTAAGCCTTTCACACTCTGACTATACCAGTTAATATTGGGGAAGTTGAAATCCCCTACTATTATTACCCTATTATTTCTACACTTCTCTGAGATTTGCCTCCATATCTGTTCCTCTATCTCCCCCTGACTCTTTGGGGGCCTTTAGTACACTCCCAGCAAAGTGCTTGCCCCCATTTTCTTTTTAAGTTCTAACCATATGGCCTCATTAGAGGAAGCTGCTAAGATATAAGGGATGGTGTAGCGGGGAGGGTTTCAGTTATGTGGATAATTGGAGCACATTCTGGGGAAGGTGGGACCTGTACAAACAGGACGGTTTGCACCTGAACCAGAGGGGCACCAATATCCTGGGAGGGAAATTTGCTACGGCTCTTCGGGGGGGTTTAAACTAATTTGTCAGGGGGATGGGAAAAAGGGCTGTAGTCCAGGAGCCAGTGGTGAGTGTAGGGAGGTACTGAGGAGGGTATCAAGGTCGCAGGAATGTACCGGCAGACAGGAAGATGGCTTGAAGTGTGTCTACTTCAATGCAAGGAGCATCCGGAATAAGGTAGGAGAACTTGGAGCGTGGATTGGTACTTGGGACTACGATGTGGTGGCCATTACGGAGACATGGTTAGAACAGGGACAGGAATGGTTGTTGGAAGTTCCGGGGTATAGATGTTTCAGTAAGAGTAGGGAAGTTGGTAAGAAAGGTGGAGGAGTAGCATTGTTAATCAAGGATAGTTTAACAGCGGCAGAAAGGCAGTTCGAGGGGGATCTGCCGTCTGAGGTAATATGGGCTGAAGTTAGAAATAGGAAAGGAGCGGTCACGTTGTTAGGAGTTTTCTACAGGCCCCCAAATAGTAATAGAGATGTGGAGGAAGAAATTGCAAAGCAGATTATGAATAGGTGTGGAGGTCACAGAGTAGTTGTCATGGGTGACTTCAACTTTCCAAATATTGATTGGAACCTTTATAGGTCAAACAGTTCGGATGGGATAGTTTTTGCACAGTGTGTGCAGGAGGGTTTCCTGACACAATATGTGGATAGGCCGACAAGAGCTGGGGCCACGTTGGATTTGGTACTGGGTAATGAACCGGGCCAAGTGTTTGATTTGTATGTGGGAGAGCACTTTGGAGATAGTGACCACAATTCGGTAACGTTCACTATTGCAATGGAGAGGGATAGGGCCATACGGCAGGGCAGGGTTTATAATTGGGGGAGGGGTAATTATGATGCGATTAGGCAAGAATTAGGGAGTATAAGATGGGAACAGAAACTATCAGGGAAAGGCACAAACGAAAAGTGGAGCTTTTTCATGGAGCAATTACTGCGTGTCCTTGATAGGTATGTCCCTGTCAGGCAGGGAGGAAATGGCCGAGTGAGAGAACCATGGTTCACAAAAGAGGTTGAATGTCTAGTCAAGAGGAAAAAGGAAGCGTATGTAAGGATGAGAAAACAAGGTTCAGTTGGGTCGATTGAGGGGTACAAGGTAGCAAGGAATGAGCTAAAAAAAGAGCTTAGGAGAGCTAGGAGGGGGCATGAGAAGTCCTTGGCGGGTCGGATCAAGAAAAACCCCAAGGCTTTTTACTCTTATGTGAGAAATAAAAGATTGACCAGGGTGAGGGTAGGGCCGGTCAAGGACAGTAGTGGGAACTTGTGCATGGAGTCAGAAGAGATAGGAGAGGTGATGAATGAATACTTTTCGTCAGTGTTCACCGAGGAGAGGGGCCATGTTCTTGAGGATGAGAGTGTGATAAAGGTGGATAGGCTGGAGGTGGTAGATGTTCTGAGGGAAGATGTTTTAGCAATTTTGAAGAACCTGAGGGTCGATAAGTCCCCTGGGCCAGATGGGATATATCCTAGGATTCTTTGGGAGGCAAGGGAGGAGATTGCAGAGCCTCTGGCTTTGATCTTTGGGTCCTCACTGTCCACGGGAATGGTGCCAGAGGACTGGAGAGTGGCGAATGTTGTTCCTCTCTTCAAGAAAGGAAATAGGAATGACCCTGGTAATTATAGGCCGGTTAGTCTTACTTCGGTGGTTGGTAAGATAATGGAAAAGGTCCTGAGGGATAGGATTTATGACCATTTGGAAAGGGGCAACTTAATCAGGGATAGTCAACACGGATTCGTGAAGGGTAAGTCTTGCCTAACAAATTTGATTGAATTCTTTGAGGAGGTAACTAAGTGTGTAGATGAAGGTAGAGCAGTTGATGTCGTATACATGGATTTTAGTAAGGCGTTTGATAAGGTTCCCCATGGTCGGCTCATGAAGAAAGTAAGGAGTTTTGGGATAGAGGGAAATTTGGCCGATTGGATAAGTAACTGGCTATCTCATAGAAGGCAGAGGGTGGTGGTGGATGGAACATTTTCGGACTGGAGACCAGTTACCAGCGGTGTGCCACAGGGGTCGGTGCTGGGTCCTCTGCTGTTTGTGATTTTTATCAATGACTTGGAGGAGGGGACTGAAGGGTGGATCAGTAAATTTGCTGATGACACCAAGATTGGTGGAGCAGTGGATGAGGTGGAGGGCTGTTGTAGGCTGCAAAGAGACATTGATAGGATGCAGAGCTGGGCCGAAAAATGGCAGATGGAATTTAACCTGATAAGTGCGAGGTGATTCATTTTGGTAGGGCAAATTTGAATAAGGATTACAGGGTCAACGGCAGGGTTCTGAGGAAGGTGGAGGAGCAGAGGGATCTGGGGGTTCATATCCACAGATCTCTGAAGGTTGCCACTCAAGTGGATAGAGCAGTAAAGAAGGCCTATGGTGTGTTGGCGTTTATTAACAGAGGGTTTGAGTTTAAGAACCGTGAGGTTATGCTGCAACTGTACAGGACCTTGGTGAGACCACATTTGGAATATTGTGTGCAGTTCTGGTCACCTCACTATAGGAAGGACGTGGAAGCATTGGAAAGAGTGCAAAGGAGATTTACCAGGATGCTGCCTGGTTTGGGGGGGAGGTCTTATGAGGAAAGATTGAGGGAGTTGGGCTTTTCTCTTTAGAGCGGAGGAGGATGAGAGGCGACTTAATAGAGGTTTATAAGATGATGAGGGGGATAGATAGAGTGGATGTTCAGAGACTATTTCCTCGGGTAGAGGCAGCTGTTACAAGGGGGCATAACTATAAGGTGCATGGGGGGAGATATAGAAGGGATGTCCGAGGTAGATTCTTTACTCAGAGAGTGGTTGGGGTGTGGAATGGACTGCCTGCTGTGATAGTGGAGTCGGACACTTTAGGAACTTTCAAGCGGTTATTGGATAAGCACATAGAGCACACCAGAGTGATAGGGAGTATGATAGCTTGATCTTGGTCTCGGACAATGCTCGGCACAACATCGAGGGCCGAAGGGCCTGTACTGTGCTGTACTGTTCTATGTTCTATGTTCTATATCATCCCTCCTTACAGCAGTAATTGACTCCTTGATTAATATTGCGACACCCCCTCCTCTTTTACACCCCCCTCTGTTTCGCCTGAAAATTCTATACCCCGGAATATTTATCCACTTTAAAGCTGCTAAACTCCTTAATACTTCCCCTCTCACTATGCTTATTTCATCTAATATTTCACACTCCTCCCCCCTGATAGCAATGTCAGCTTCGCCCCTCTCCTTTGTGAAAACCGACGCCAAGTATTCATTAAGAACCCTACCGACGTCTCCCTCCTCCACACACAGATTACCCTCATGATCTCTAATAGGCCCTATCCTTTCTTTAGTTATCCTCTTACTCGTAATATATTTATAAAACATCTTTGGGGTTTCCTTGATTTTTCTTGCCAAGAATTTTTCATGCTCTCTCTTTGCTATTCTAATATCCTTTTTAATTGCACCCCTGCACTTTCTGTACTCCTCTAAAGATTCTGGAGTATTTAGCCCTCGGTATCAGTCAAACGCCTTCCTTTTTTCTTTATCCTATGTGGGGGGCTCTCGATTTGTTAGTCCCACCTTTTTTCTTTAAGGGCACATATTTGGTCTGAACCCTCCTCATCTCCTCCTTGAATGCCTCCCACTGCTCTGACACTAATTAACCTTGAAGTAGCTGTTTCCAGTCCACTATGGCTTAGTCCCCTCTGAGCTAAGCAAAATTTGCTTTTCCCCAATTTAGAATTTTTATTCCTGGTCTATCCTTGTCCTTTTCCATAACTACCTTAAATCTAATAGAATTATGGTCACTAGCATCAAAATGCTCCCCCACTGATACGCCTTCTACCTGACCAGCTTCATTCCCTAAAACTAAGTGCAGAACCTCCCCCTCCCTTGTTGGGCTTGCTACATACTGGCTAAAAAAGTTCTCCTGGATGCATTTTAGGAATTCTGCACCCTCTATACACATCACACTAATTTTATCCCAGTTAATATTGGGGTAGCTGAAATCCCCTACTATTACTGCCCTATAGTGTTTGCACTTCTGAGAAATTTGTCTGCATATTTGTTCTTCTATCTCCCTCTCACTGTTTGGTGGTCTGTAGTACACTCCCAGCAGTGTGATCGCCCCTTTTTTGTTTTTCAATTCGACACATATGGCCTCGTTTGATGATCCCTCCAACATATCATCCCTCCTCACAGCTGTAATAGTTTCTTTAATCAATACCGCGACCACCCCCCCACCCTTTTTACCTCTCTCTCGATCCCGTCTGAAAATCCTGCAACCAGGAATGTTGAGCTGCCATACCTGCTCCTCATTCAGCCACGTCTGTGTAATAGCTATAATATTATAGTCCCAAGTATCTACCTGTGCCCTCAGCTTATCTGCCTTGTTCGCTATACTCCTTGCATTGAAGTATATACCATTTAGTACAGGCAAAACTCCTTGTTGACTACTATCTAGCCCTTGATTCCTCTGTCCTTCCGATTTACTTTCTACGTTTTTGTTTTCCAATTCCAGTTTTTCTTCCCTCCCTATTGACTCTATACTTAGGTTCTCATCCCCCTGCCAAACTAGTTTAAACCCTCCCCAACAGCACTAGCAAATGCTCCCGCAAGGATATTGGTCCCGTTCCCGTTGAGGTGCAACCCGTCTGGCTTGTAGAGGTCCCATCTCCCCCAGAAACGGTTCCAATACCTGAGGAATCTAAAGCCCTCCCTCCTACACCATCTCTCCAGCCACGCATTCATCTGCTCTATCTTCCTATTTCTGTACTCACTAGCACGTGGTACTGGTAGTAATCCGGAGATTACTACCTTTGAGGTCCTGCTTTTTAACCTATTCCCTAGCTCCCTAAACTCTGCCTGCAGGACCTCCTCCCTCTTCTTACCTATGTCGTTGGTACCGATATGGACCACGACCTCTGGCTGTTCACCCTCCGCCCTCAGAATGCCCTGTAGCCGTTCAGTGACATCCATGACTCTGGAACCAGGGAGGCAACATACCATCTTGGTGTCACGTCTGCGGCCGCAAAAACGCCTGTCTGCTCCCCTAACTATTGAATCCCCTATCACTATTGCTCTCCCTCTCCTCTTCCCTCTGTGCAGCTGAACCTTCCTTGGTGCTGTGGACTTGGCTCTGGCTAGACTCCCCAGAGGAACCATCGGCCTCAACAGTACTCAGCACTGAATACTGGTTGGTGAGCAAGATGGGATCAGGGGACTCCTGCACTACCTGCCTGGTCCTCCTCTTCTGTCTGACGGTCACCCATTCCCTCTCTGCCTGCACACTCTTAAGCTGCAGGGTGACCACCTCCCAAAACATGCTATCCACGTAGCTCTCAGCCTCTGGATGGCCTCTTTCTGTGCTGTAAATTTCTATGATTCTATGATTCTATTCTTTTATCCATGTCATTAATATATATATATATATATGGTAAAATAGTTGAGGTCCAGAAAAGGCTGCTGGTTGCTATGCATCTTTCTTAGAATGTTCTACAAAAAATGAAGAGTGGAGAAGTGGAGTTTTTTTTAATGCAGCGAGTTGTGATCTGGAATACACTTCCTGAAAGGGTGCTGGAAGCAGATTCCATAGTAACGTTCAAAAGGGAATTGGATGAATGCTTGAAAAGGCGACATTTGCAGGGCTATGGGGAAAGAGCAGATGGGGGAACTGGACTAATTGGTTAGATTTTTCAAAGCGCTAACGCAGGCACTCTAGGCTGAATGGGCTCTTCCATGCTGTACGATTCTAAGAAATGAGTTGTTTATCTTCTTCTGCTTAGGCGGGTCATTCATCTCCATGACTGCCATTCTATGATAATACAGAAGGGGCGCTGTTGCTCTCAACTACTTGCAGCAGCTCCGCTCACTGCACATTGAGTTTTGGATTCACTCTTTAAGTGCTAGACCATCATGTATGCTTTTAAGTCAGACTCTTGTGCAGAAAAATGCACAAACTATAGCATGAGATAAGATTGTTTGAATTGTCCTATATAAATAAAACAATACAAAACATTTTCTTTCGTTCTTTCTTTCTTTCTTTCTGTTTATGATACTATTTTTCTTTCTTTTTCTTGTAAGTTTAACGTTTATATGGTATTATGTCCTGGATGTCTTGGTCCGGAAGGAAAAGTCTTCATAATTTATTCCGCTTCAATAAGTGAATAACTGCATATTCAGAAAGAAAGATTGAAACCGGAGCCCTTTTATTAACAGAGTTTTCTTTTTAAATCACAAATTGCCAAAAGTAGGATTTGTACTCTGGACGTCTATATGGATTTTAGAAAGAAGGGTAGTCTGAGGGGATGATAAGGAATTGATCCTGAATATCTTTCGTGGAAGTAGCAGAACAACAACTTGCTTTTTTATAGCCCCTTTATCATAGTAAAACGTCCCAAGGTGCTTCATGGGAGCGTTCTGAAATAAAATAGACACCAAGCCACATCAGGAGATATTACGACAGATAAGCAAAAGCTTGCTCAAAGAGGACAGTTTTAAGGAGTGTCTTAAAGGAAGAGAGAGAGGTAGAGAGGGGGACAGGTCATTCCAGTGCCACAGGGGAGGTGCCAGAGGACTGGAGGACAGCTAACGTAGTACCATTATTCAAGAAGGGTAGTAGGGATAAACCAGGAATTACAGGCCAGTGAGCCTAACATCAGTGGTAGGGAAATTATTAGAAATAATTCTGAGGGACAGAATTAGTCTCCACTTGGAGAGGCTAGGATTAGTCAAGGTTAGTCAGGATGGCTTTGTCAGTGGGAAATCATGTCTGACCAATTTGATTGAATTTTTCGAGGGGGTGACTAGGTGTGTGGATGAGGGTAGTGCAGTTGATGTAGTCTACATGGACTTCAGTAAGGCTTTTGACAAAGTCCCAAATGGGAGACTGGTCAAGAAGGTAAGAGCCCATGGGATCCAGGGCAATTTGGCACATTGGAACCAAAATTGGCTTCGTGGCAGGAGGCAGAGGGTGATGGTCGAAGGTTGTTTTTGTGACTGAAGCCTGTGTCCAGTGGTGTAGCGCAGGGATCGGTGCTGGGTCCCTTGCTGTTTGTAGTGTACATTCATGATTTAGATATGAATGTAGGAGGTATGATCAGTAATTTCGCAGATGACACGAAAATTGTTGGAGTGGTAAATAGCGAGGAGGGAAGCCTCAGGTTAACAGGACGATATAGACGGGTTGGTCAGATGGGCAGAACAGTGGCAAATGGAATTTAAACCTGAAAAGTGTGAGGTGATGCATTTTGGGAGGACTAACAAGGCAAGGGAATACACAATGAATGGAACCCTAGGAAGGACAGAGGTCAGAGGGACCTTGGTGTGCATGTACATAGATCCCCGAAGGCAGCAGGACAGGTAGATAAGGTGGTTAAAAAGGCATATGGGATACTTGCCCTCATTAGCCGAGGCATCGAATATAAGAGCAGGGAGGTTATGGTGGAGCTGTACAAAACGCTAGTTAGGCCACAGCTGGAATACTGTGTGCAGTTCTGGTCGCCACACTATAGGAAGGATGTGATTGCATTGGAGAGGGTGCAGAGGAGATTCACCAGGATGTTACCTGGGCTGCAGCGCTTCAGCTATGAAGAGAGACTGGACAGGCTGGGGTTGTTTTCCTTAGAGTAAATAAGGCTGAGAGGGGACCTGATTGAGGTGTACAACATTTTGAGGGGCATAGATAGGGTAGATAGAAAGGAACTTTTCCCTTTAGTACAGGGGTCAATAACCAGGGGGCTTAGTTTCAAGGTAAGGGGCAGGAAGTTTAGAGGGGATTTGAGGAAAAACATTTTCACCCAGAGGGTGGTTGGAATCTGGAACTCAGTGCCTGAAAGGGTGGTAGAGGCAGGAACCCTCACAACATTCAAGAAGCATTTAGATGAGCACTTGAAACACCATAGCATACATGGCTACGGACCAAGTGCTGGAAAATGAGATTAGAATAGACAGGGCTTGATGGCCGGCGCAGACACGATTGGCCGAAGGGCCTCTTTCTGTGCTGTATAACTCTATGACTCTATGAGTTACGGCCTCGGCAATCGAAAATGTAACACTTGAAATTTTATTTAGGTGATATCTTATGTAAAGTATATAAACAGGTTGACCCAACGTAACTTACCGCTGTATTCAGGCTTTATATTCAAATGTTGCTTGAGCCGTTATTGTGGTGAGACTAGAGAACACGGGATTGTTCTCCTTCGAGAAGAGAATGGTTAAGGGAAGATTTAATAGAGATGTTCAAAACTGTGGAGGCTGTTGATAGAGTAAACCCGGAGAAACTGTTTCCACTGGCAGGACGGTGAGCAACCAGAGGTACAGATTTAAGAGAAGTGGCAAAAAAAATTCCAGGGGGAAATGAGGAGAAACTTTATTTTTCTCACTGCGAGTTGCTGTGATCTGGAATGCGTTGCCTGAAACGGTGGTGGAAGCAGATTCAATAGTGAATTTCAAAAGTGAACTGGATATATAGTTGAAAAGGAAACATTTGCAGGGCTCTCAGGAAAGAGCACGGGAGCGGGACTAATTTCCTTCCAAGTCACACACCATCCTGACTTGGAAGTATATCGCCGATCCTTCATCGTCGCTGGGTTAAAGTCCTGGGACTCTCTCCCTAACAGCACTGTGGGAGTACCTTCACCACACGGACTGCAGCGGTTCAAGAAGGCGGCTCACCACCACCTTCTCAAGGGCAATTAGGGATGGGCAATAAATGCTGACCTTGCCAGCGACGCCCACATCCCATAAACGAATTAAAAAAAAAATGGATAGCACTTTCAAAGAGCAGGCACAGGCACGATGGGCTGAATGGCCTGCTTCTGTGCTGTGTGATTCTATGATTGTCCGTAGCGAACAATAGCAGTCACAGGACGGCAACATAACCATGCGATTTTTGATTAGCTTTGGTTGCTGTCTAAAGAACAGATAAAATCAATGCTTTAAAAAAAACCCAATTCTGTTGCAGTCTGTGTTGCTCAGAAAGTCGCTGGTTAATGTTGCCATTATTTTATATTGTTGCTCATTGCAACATCCGTCCTCTCCTCCCCCGCCTAACTGCCACCCCGCTGCTCTAGTTTCCAGTCCCAGGCGATTAAACCGCAGTTTCTCAGTTTGTGCAAACTGACATATTCTGCGAGCGTGTTTGCTGAAACCGCAGCTTCAAACCGTTTCCTGCTGCCGTTGGTTGCCTTGTCAACGGGGCTCTGGTTCCCCCCAATCAACAGCCAACTCGTGTATCGTTATATCTTAACAGTTGCTGTCGAAACACGCAGCCTAAAGTCTGTTAACCCTCCTGCTGCCGGTTTATGTAAAAAACAAAAACAGATGGAAAAATTAGACCATGAGCTCGAAGACTATTTCAGCGTCGCAGGCTTTTGTGTCGTTCAACGACTTTAGATTAGAGATCCCAACAGTTCCGCTTCAAATTCAAAAAGAAAGGATAGTTCATTAGATGTTAAGGAAGCTATAGAAAAACATAGAATAGAAACATAGAAAAATAGGAGCAGGAGTAGGACATTTGGCCCTTCGAGCCTGCTCCGCCATTCAATATGGTAATGGCTGATCCTCTATCTCAATAGCATATTCCCACTCTCTCCCCATACCCCTTGATGCCTTTTGTGTCTAGAAATCTATCCATCTCCTTCTTAAATATATTCAGTGACTTGACCTCCACAGCCTTCTGTGGTAGAGAATTCCATCGGTTCACCACCCGCCGAGTGAAGGAATTTCTCCTCATCTCAGTCCTAAATGTCCTACCCCGTATCCTGAGACTGTGGCCCCTCGTTCTCGGCCCTCCAGCCAGGGGGAACATCCTCCCTGCATCCAGTCTGTCCAGCCCTGTCAGAATTTTATACGTTTCAATGAGATCCATTCTCATTCTTCTAAACTCTAGTGAATGCTATGCTAAACTTTTATAATTATAATTCTCAGCTGGCGTTTTGTGTCCAATTCTGGGCCGCACACTTTAGGAAGGCTGTCAAGGCCTTCGACTGGGTGCAGAGGAGATTTACTAGAATAGCACCAGGGATGAGGGTCTTCAGTTATTTAGAGAGACCGGAGAAGCTGGGGTTGTCCTCCATCGAGTAAAGAAGGTTAAGGGGGGGATTTAATAAAGGCGTTCCACATTATGAGGGTTTTGATAGAGTAGATAAGGAGAATTTTTTTTTATCCACTGGCCGAAGTGGATGAACCAGATGAGGAAAATGTATTAAACTCAGCGAGTTGATGTGATCTGAAATGCACGACAATAAAGGGGGGTGGAAGCCGATTCTATATTAACTTTCTAATGGGAATTAGATATACAGTTGAACAGAAATAGTTGCAGGGCTATGGCGAGTGGGACTAATTGTATAGCTCTTTCAAAGAGCCGGCACAAACACGAATGACCTCCTCCTGTGCTGCATGAATATATGTTGTCTAAAGGTAATACATTTGTTCCCATTGCGTTATAAGTGGGGAAAAAAATAGCTTGAAACCACGCCTCATTAAAGTTACCAAATTTATTGATAATTAATTGCAATACATCCAAAAGAGCAAGGAGAAAACCACTGCTAGATATATTCAAATGTGATTAACTTACCAGTTAATTCAGAAAACACATACAAATTCTCTCTGCGGAATAACATGAATGCATTTAACACATCCTAGCTTTTTGTCAGCTAAGCTTATGGCAACAATATTCTAAAACACTGGCCGAGAAATTCGTCTCGGGCGGTGGCGCCAAACGGGCACTCTCGGATCGGCCGCCCGATATTCCATTGACTGCAATGGAACTGAATATCAGGAGCTGCGTGCAATGGGCGGCTGATCCGATACCGCCCGACAAATTTCGAGCCCCCGGGTTGTTTTTGGTTAAAGAGTGCTGTATATTCGCAGAATTAAAGCTGTGTGCAACATTCCTTGTGTCGCTGTGAATCATTTAGGCTCAGAAATACAGAGTAGATGCTCGCCCTTACCGCCTGGGTGTAACGCATGGTTTGGGCGCAGCACCGGAAGGAAAGTTCGGCGTCCAGGCGATGCCACTGGCGGTAGGAATTCATTTTGGGGGCTATCACATTGACCGCCTGATATACGCCCCGACCGATATCCACTTCCATTGACCTAATGCAAGGCGACCGTAGAAAAATCTCCCGCCCCCATCACCCTCCACCCCTCCCCAAATGGGAAAGACGGAACCGCATTAAAACCCGGTCGAGAAAATAGCTCAGGGATGTTTTAAAGCTAGGCTAACTGGTATCAATTCAGATGCAACTCGTGAGTTAGATGGTACGATTCAAATCCTGTCTGAGGTCTGCCAGAGGAATGCATCTGAAGCTCTTAAATGAGATAAAATAAAATTAAAATATTTCAGATAACTTGCAAAAAAAAAATGCAGGGCTATGGGGAAAGAGCAGGAGGAGTGGAACTAGTTGTAGAGCTCTTTCAAAGGGCCGGCACAGGCACAATGGACCGAATGGCCTCCTTCTGTGCTGTAAGATTCGATGATTCTAAGAAAGGTATATACAATTCGAAATATATATGCATTTGAATCTAAAATGCGATTTAATAGATGTTCTTTTGACTATTTGAAGAAAGAAGAAAGAATGACTTGCATTTGTATCGCGCCTTTCACGACCACCGGACGTCTCAAAGCGCTTTACAGTCAATGAAGTACATTTTTGTTAGAAGTGGAGTCACTGTTGTAAAGCATTAAAACATAACTATGCTCACTACATATTTAAATCTATGATGCTCATGGGTGTAATTGATGTGTGTGCCGAATATATGCAACACGACGTTTACAAAACTATGACTATACAATCAATATATCACAGAAACGGGACAAAAGTTCACTAAACGAGAATGTTTAACAGTAGCCACAACAGCGGATTAGCCATTTAAAACCTGCTATATTGAATTAAGCGCAGCTGATGCATTTGACCGCGAAGTCTCCGGCACTGAATTCCCAGTGGGCTTGCGTGGGCACTTAAATCCATTTCATCGGAGAGAATTCCTGCATAAATAAAAACATCAGTGGTCATGGCTGGAGTACAAGAAGTAACATCGAACAGCGTGCCAGTGAAGGGCAAGCTTAATCCTCACTCAACTTATAGTGATTAATGTATTTTTTGTCTCTAACTATCCAAACTTGAAAAATTGTGCCGGGCAGATTCTCAAGCACTTAAAATGCGTGCCACAATCTTGAGGGTCAGTAGGGAACATAGGAAGCTTAGGAACAGGAGGAGGCCATTCACCCCCTCGAGCCTGCTCCACCATTCAATGAGATCATGGCGGATCTGTGCCTCAACTCCATCTTCCCGACTTAGCTTCGTATCCCTCGAAATCATTACATGCCATAACTTTGTCTATCGCAGTATTATAAGCTCTATTTGTCCCCCAGCAGCACCCACAGCTGTTTGCGGGTGTTGGGAGTTGGGGGGGGAAGAGTTCAAAATTTCTAATCCCCTTTGAGTGAAAACATGCTTCCAGATTTCTCTCCTAATTAGCCCAAGAGTAATTTTAAGATAAGGCTTGATATCCCCCACCAGAGGAAATAGTTTCTCTGTATCTATTAAATCGAATGCTTTTGACATTTTAAACCCCTCGGTCAGTTCACCCCTCAACCTGCTATGCTCAAGAGAATACAAGACACGCTTATGCAACCTTCATCGTCACTGGGTCAAAATCCTGGAATTCCCTACCTAACAGCTCTGTGAGAGTACCATCACCACACGGACTGCAGCGGTTCAAGAAGGCGGCTCACCACCCCCTTCTTTAGGGCAACTAGGAATGAACAATAAATGCTGGCCTTGCCAGCGACGCCCTGATCCCATAAACGAATACAAAAAACGAATACAAACCTGTCCTCAGAAATGGGTAAAGCTTCGAAATTATCAGAGTGAAGTAAGTTAATGCTTTTTCTCAGATGTGAATGGTGGGATGTGAATACATTCGGTGTTTGAATCTCTCTTATTCGTCACAGACATGCGAGGTTTGAATATAGGCATGAAGACCATACAATCCTGGGATTGGGGACATGGTGGGTAAGAATGGAGCATGAGGACATACACCGTTTAGAAGAACGATGAAATATAGAAAAATATATAAAAAAAGAAGCTCAACGTGGACCTGTGTGAACTTAAGAATGTTTGGGGCTTGTGCGGGGTTGGGGGGGAGAGAATCGAGGATGGAAATATAATCCGAATTGTAACAAAGCAGATAAATTGAGATATCCAGAGGCTAGAGATAGACGGGTCTTTAAAAGTAGGGTTAGCGACAGAAATTATGGTGCAACAAAAACCTCCATTCATATATCACCTTTAACGTAATGAGGTGTATAAATTATGAGGGGCACAGATAAAGTGGATCGAAAGGACCTATTTCCCTTAGCAAAGGGGTCAAAAATCAGGGGGCACAGATTTAAAGTAATTGGTGGAATGTTTAGAGGGGATTTGAGGGGAAATCTCTTCACCCAGGGGGTTGTGGGGGTCTGGAACTCACTGTCTGAAAGAGTGGTAGAGGCAGGAACTCTAACCACATTTAAAAAGTACTTGGATGTGCACCTGGGATGCTCTAACCTGCAGGGCTACTGACCAAGAGCTGGGAAGTGGGATTAGGCTGGATAGCTCTTTGTTGGCCGGCGTGGACACGATGGGCCGAAATGGCCTCCTTCCGTGCTGTAACTTTCTATGATTCTAACGAGGCGCCCCAAGGCGCTTCACCTGAGCTTTGTTGTCAAAATCAGACACTGAGCCACCTAAGGAGATAAGTCAAAGTGAATAATTTTTCAAAACTCCCTGGATTCCGCTAAGGTCCCGGCAGACTGGAAAACTGCTAATGTAACACCCTTATTTAAAAAGGGCAGTAGACAGAAGGCTGGTAACTATAGACCGGTTAGCCTAACATCTGTGGTAGGTAAAATTTTGGAGTCCATTATTAAGGAAACAGTAACAGGACATTTGGATAATCATAATTTAATAGGACAAAGTCAGCATGGTTTTACGAAGGGGAAGTCATGTTTGACAAATTTGCTGGAGTTCTTTGAGGAAGTAACATATAGAGTGGATAAAGGGGAACCAGTGGACGTAGTGTATTTAGACTTCCAAAAGGCATTTGACAAGGTGCCAAACAAAAGATTATTGCTTAAGGTAAAAAATCACGGGATTGGGGGTAATATTCTGGCATGGATAGAGGATTGGCTATCTAACAGAAAGCAAAGAGTTGGGATAAATGGTTCATTCTCAGACTGGCAATCAGTAACTAGTGGTGTTCCACAGGGGTCAGTGCTGGGTCCCCAACTCTTTACAATCTATATTAACGATTTGGAGGAAGGGACCAAGTGTAACATATCAAAATTTGCAGATGATACAAAGATGGGAGGGAAAGTAGTGAGTGAGGAGGACATAAAAAACCTGCAAGGGGACATAGACAGGCTAAGTAAGTGGGCAGAGATTTGGCAGATGGAATACAACACTGGAAAGTGTGAGGTGATGCACTTTGGCAGGAAAAATCCTAGAGCAATTTATTATCTTAATGGCAAGAAACTGGAGAGTACTGAAGTGCAAAGGGATCTGGGGGTCCTGGTGCACGAAACTCAAAAGGTTAGTATGCAGGTGCAGCAAGTGATTAAGAAGGCAAATGGAATGTTGGCTTTCATTGCTAGGGGGATAGAATATAAAAATAGGGAGGTATTGCTTCAGTTGTACAAGGTATTGGTGAGACCGCACCTGGAATACTGCATACAGTTTTGGTGTCCTTACTTAAGGAAAGACATCCTTGCTCTCGAGGCAGTGCAAAAAAGGTTCACTCGGTTAATCCCGGGGATGAGGTGGTGGTCATATGAGGAGAGGTTGGGTAGATTGGGACTCTACTCATTGGAGTTCAGAAGAATGAGAGGCGATCTTATTGAAACATATAAGATTGTGAAGGGGTTGGATCGGGTGGATGCGGGGAGGATGTTCCCGATGACGGGTGAGACTAGAACTAGGGGACATAGTCTTAGAATAAGGGGCTGCTCTTTCAAAACTGAGATGA